>PVKA01010968.1:0-62622 GCA_004027165.1 Ctenomys sociabilis | reverse complement strand
TATTGTAGTCTCCTTGCATTACTTCATGCACAATCCTAGGTGAAGCCTATGAATGACATATGGCCTGTCCCTCAAATTCCAACCTTACTCTGAAAACTAAAAATCTATTCATACATTTTCACATGTTGCAAAATAAGGCAGTCATATTTATTTCTTGTTCTATTTGTGTGGGATATCCACTAAATTGTTTTTGTCTAATTTATCTCATTTAATAATATGAGTGTGTGAGTGTTTTTTTTTTTTGTGTGTGTGTGAGTGTATTTAAATGAATGTATGTGAGAGACAGAAGAGAAAGAGAGAAAAGGAGACTTCTCTTCAGAGCAGCTAAGTGCTGATTAACCTATATGCTAGTTGTTAAAGTCTAAAAAAAACGTTTTATACTAATCCACAGTAAACAATAATGGAACATAGACGTGAATAAGGGATATAAGATTTAGGAAATTAGTCTATGATATTATTATTTCTATATTCTTTAAACTGCTATCACAGACTTCTTAGCTATTTAACATTTGCTAAGCTGTAACTCATACGTAGAAATGAAAAAGTATAATCAGGTAAGACATATGAATATGGCCTTCAAATAGAATTACTACATGATAACTACCAACAAAGAATTTCTCTTTCTCTTGTACCATGTACAAAATTGAACTTTGGGAATTCATTTTCCATAGTTTCAGTAGACTCAGAACTCTTCTGAATCCTTTTTGCTTCTCCAGGACCTGCCATAGTTCTAATAAAAATTTAAAATTTTAGTGTAGCTGAGATGTTTTAAATGTAGATATCCCTCATTTTATGACCTGTTTAACCATTGAATTTATGGCCAAGATTCACCATTTAAACTTAAGACTTGTCTTGTTTTTGTATTGTTCAGTACTTCTTGTTTATAGAACCTTAGTATCTTTTTTGTATAGTACACTTTGTTTATATACTACTGTAATTGCGTTGATTGCACTGTACAGTAAATTACTATAGTTTTATGTTGCTATATATTGTAACACCACATATAAGAGTTGTACAAAGAAAAGAAAAGCCATCAGTTTCTTTGAATATTTCTTTGTTCTGAATATTGGAATGTGCATACTGTTTACAATTGCTCTTTTAGAGACTAATGTTCAAGGGAGTGGATTTAATACAGACCGTATATTTACCATAGAGTCAAATGCAAAAACAGTTCCAGAGATCTGCCCACACACTAGAGACCCCAAAAAATCCAGCTGAGGACCTAGGTCTGACATCCAGGTCCTGCATGAGTCCAGCTGAAGACCTAGATCCCATAACATGTACTCTACAAGTCCAGTTAGCGAACTAAGCTAATAGCAATGTCTCATGCAAGTCTTAATCAAGGATGCACTGGGAAGCCCCAAAGTTTTGTAGTGGAAGCTAGAACATCTGTGCCAGTGGGAGGAAAGATCTGTGCCACCAGGCTGAGGAATCTGCACTGGAGCCAGGAAGCAATGTTCAAGGTAAAGAAGAGATTCCTCTCAAAAACAACCACAGCCTTCCTCAGCAATACCGAGGACCAGAGCTCCTCCAATGATGAGAACAGTTGAGTTCATATCAGAAAAACCAGAAGGACAAGCTTTTCATGGGAATCAACATCATACCATCTTCCCCTCCAGTTCTACTTTTAGGTTGTTGTCAACAACCTTCAGGTGAAACTTCCACACTGGTAAACACATTAGTTTAGGTCAGCGGGATGTTACAAATTGACCATTAGTTAATCCACCACAGTAACCAATTCATTTAATGACCTGGGCATAGGAAAGAAGCTCAGTCATTAAACCAGGAATGTAGTATCATTGCAGGACAACTAGAAAATGAGATCTCATGTATAATAAACATCTAAAATCACATCCAATAGAAAAATTTATTATAATTTTCATAATAGAAATCACAATGATTGAGACGGTATTTGCCTAGAATCATCCGACTCATACACTGAGATATATAGCAGAGATTCACTCAATCTCCTATATAGGGTGATTCCTCTTATATGTTTACAATCCCTCCTTTAGAGTCACTGTCTTTATGAAAGTATTCTAGGATGATAAATACAGGGAGTTAAGGTCAGCTACAAGTACTGTGGGGCTTTGTGCAAAGCAAAAGTCTTAGTATCCTGTGCAATGAAACCCTGAGATGAAGGTAAAATATGAGCTGAACCTCTCTTTACCCCTTTTATTTTCCCTCAGTGCTTTTGTAGATTTGTTGCTTTATATGCCTGTCCATGCATGTTATCAAAATCTCTCCTTGAATCTTAGTGCACAAATCTGCTTTTCTGCAGCTGGTCCTACATATTCTGTTCATTTTCCCTGTCAACAGCAAAAACATTTTTTTTTTTTTTTTTGCTGCTTCGTTTAGAAGTGGGATCTTGCTATATGTTTCATGCTGACCTCAAGCCCCAGGCTTCAAATGATCTTCCTACATTAGCCACTTGAGTAGCTGAACTATAATAGGCCTGCACTGTCAGGATTTTATACTTTTGTTCTCAAGACTGGGGAGATAGCTCAGCAGCATATGTGTCTGAGCAGTAAGCTCAGGGGCCTGAGTTTGATCCCTGAAACAAACAAACAATAAAAACTTCTATTTTTCATGTTTTTAATTTGTGAGTGTGTTACTTGTTCTCTTGGCAGAAAACATATCAAGAGATCTAGCAAGAGTATTCTAGGTGGGCCAGCTGAGGCAGCACAGAGCACTAGAGCTGGCCAGAACTGGTAAGCCAAACATCACAGTGCAGCCCTAGGAGGAGAGGGTGAGGCCTGCTGCTAGACACAGTGAGCTGAGGCCCAGCAAGGTCCAGACTGAGACCTACACTTCCCGGGAGCATCCTTGTGGCACAGAGGTGGCAGGAGGTAACTTAGGTGAGTTAGTCTGCCTGGAAGTTTCCAGAAACATGAGGCATATGTGCCCAGACAAAACTGAGGGAATGAACTTACATGCAAATTCCCCATTTAGGGTCCACTTTCTTATATTGATATAGTGTTTGCTTCTAAGGTCTATAGTACAAAACCATTAATTACAAATATTTGTCAATTTCTCACATTCATGTGGTATTATTAGTATTGCTAATTGAACTGCTCTAGCTAGGATATCTGCCATGATTACATGTTTTCCCTTGAGTAATAATACAGGAAGTGCTTAGGTAATAACCTTGCCAAAACCCTATACTAGGGATGGAGGACTGTGCCAAATGAAAACCAGTATCCTACTCTCAACCAATACAGAAGGCAAAAACTTGGGACACACTCTGAACAAGAATCTGTGACAAAGGAGAGATACCTACCAGGCCTTTTATAGAGAGGTTTCGATTGCAGTGATACAGCTAACTACTATCAAACTGCCACAGAAAAGTATCGCAGAAATCAAAATCAAGAGTTCACACTTAATAGAAAATGACAAAGTGAAGGAGCAAAATACAATCTGAAGCCCTGGGTCCACCTAGAATACATCCAGGAGATATCAGCATAAAAGATATTGGAAGTCAGGTACCTGAAATATCTGAAATAATAGCAACTAAAGTAAAGAGACAACTTTGGAAGGTAATAGAGAAAATCTGATAAGAAATAACCCCCTAGGTTAAAAAAAAAAAAAAAAGAAATGATATCTATAACAAAATTATTAAGCATTTTTACAGAAGACATTGATTAAAAATAGAGAGGAATAAAAAATGATGGAAGCTTTGAATAATCAATATAGGAAAGAAATAGAGTGCTTGAAGCAAATTCAAAGAGATATGGAAGAAATTAAAAGCTCTGTCATGAAATGGAAAAACCCAATGAATGAAAGTGGAGAGTTTCAGAACTTGAAGACACCATTGCAGATAGGGCACAGGTAAAGAGAGATCTTTTAAAACAGTGACTGGGCCAGTGAGATAGCTCAGTGGACTAAGTACCTGGCTAGGCAAATCCAGGGACTGGTGTTCAATCCCAGGCACCACATGCTGCACCAGCCCTGCCCTCACTCTTGCTGAACCAGCCACTGAGACCAGGCAGGTGGTGCGCACCTCCAGTCCTACCACTAGCGAGGCCAAAAACAGCAGGACCTCTATGAGTCCAAGCTGTATAGTGAGACCCTGTATCAAATACATAAAATAAAATTTATATATTTTTATTTATTTATTTACTCATTTATTTTGTATTTTAGGGAAGGGTCTACAGGGTGTTCAGAGTCTCACTAGTAGATTGGACTCGTAGTGATCTGCCTGTTTAAAACAAAACAAGAGCTGTGATTATAGGCACACACCACTATGCTCAGTCCCAATTGCCATCTCAGTGTGCCTCAGGGGTGTGGCTGGCATGGCCGGCCCAGGGATTTAACCCCTGGTCCCTGTGCCTACTTGCAGGTAGCTGAGCTATTTGACCAGCCCTTAAAATTTAAAAGAAATAAAAACCCAGGAAATAATAATTGAATAGATACAATATGATGTAAAGAATGACAGAAAACTAATTGGCATTATTGAGAAAGAAGAGCCAACACAAATGACATAAAAAGAATATGGGTAGAAGTAATAGCAGAAAACTTCACAAATATGGGGACACATGCTGATATTCAGGTAACTGAGGCATATAGAACTCCAAATAATATACCAACAGAAGTAAATTTATGCTCAGACATATAATAATCAACAGGACAGAAATTCAGTAAAAAGGGGCCAATGATATAGCTCAGGTGACTAAAGCACCTACGTAGGCAAGATTAGGTAAACACAAGGACTGCAGTTTAATCCCCAGCACCACATGCCTTGCCAACCTCACCCCCATGGTGGGCTGAGCCAGCAACAGAGTCCTAGAAAAGTGACACATGTCTATATTTCCAGCACTGGAGAGGCTGAAAGCAGTAGGATCACTGTGAGTCTGAGCTTTGTAGTGCGACCCTGCAACAACCAAATGCATTAAAAAAATATATATATATTCAGCACAGAAACAACATGTTAAAATCCACTAGAGAAAAGAAACAGACATTTAAAGGAAAACACATCAGAATAACAACAGATTTCTTATCACAAGCCATCAAGTCAAGAAGAGCTTGAAGGAACATATTCCAAATATTAAAAGAAAACGAATTCTAACCCAGAGTGCTATATCCTGCAAAATTCTCTCTTAAATTCGATGAAGTAAAATACATCCATGACAAAGAACTAAAGAATTTCATGACAACCAAACCAACTCTACACAGAGTATTAAAAGACATTCTAGAAAAGGAATAAAATGATCATAACTCCAAGAACAAAAACAGAAAGAATCCACCAAATAAGTCAAACAATTAAACAAAGAAAATGTAGGAAACCAACAGCATGAACATAACATGGCAATCATAAGCTAATACATATCAATTACAGCCATCAGTATAAATGGACTCAATTCACCAATTAAAAGAAATAGATTCACAGAATGGATCAAGAAACAAAATTCAACAGTATGTTGTATATAATAAACACATTTAACCCATGAAGAAATTCATAGGCTGAGATTGAATGGATGGAAAAGAATACTACATGCTCCAGGAAATCAGAAAAAAGCAGAAGGAGCTATGTTGTTTGCAGACAATTGGGACTTCAAATCCAAAATCATCAAATAAAGATACCTCAGTGGACTAGGTACCTGCTTTGGCGAGTGTAGGGTGTTTGATCCCCACACCACATGGTGCACTAATTCCACCCCCTGGTGTGCTGAGCTGGCACCAAGACTGGATGTGCTGACACAAGCCTGCAATCCCAGCACTGGTGAACCTGAAAACAGGAGAATAACTATGAGACTGAGCTGCATAGTGACACTTTGCACAGCATACTTAAAACAAAGTAAAACAACAGAATGATCAAACAAGATAAACAAGCTCACTACATATTGCTAAGAGGAAATATTTAAGAGGAAGACATTACAGTCATAAATACATATTCACTAAATGTGGGAGCACTCAACTATATGAAACAAATTTTAAAGGGCATGAAAAATATTGGGGCCAGGGAGATAGCTCAGTAGAATAAGCACTTGCCTGGCAAGTGCAAAGGCCTGAATTCAATCCCTGGCTCTGCAAATAAAAAAAAAAGAAAAGAAAAAGGAAAAAGAAAAGAAAAATATAATACACAATAACACAATCTTAACAGGACTTTAACACTCTCTTAACTCAAAAAGATAGGTCAAATAGGCCCCAAAAATAGCAAAATGGTAGAGAACTAAACCAAACCTCTCAACAAATGGACTTAGTCCACATTTACAGGCTTTCTCCCAAGCAGGATCTGAATACATATTCTTTTCAGCTGCACATGGGATGTTCTCTACAATAGACCATATACTAGCCCTTACATTCTGCTCAAGTAAATGCAAGAAAGCAAAAATCATCCCATGCATATTATCTGACCACAGTATAATGAAACTGGAAACTAACCACAAAAGAAATCACAAAATCCCCATAAACACATAGAAATTAAACAATACTCTTCTCAGCAACCAATAAGTTTCAGATGAAATTAAACAAGAAATTAAACAATACCTTCAAATCAACAAAAATTCAAACATAGCTTACTGGAATTTGTGGGGTGCAACAAAAGTAGTACTCAGAGGGAAATTTATAGTGGTGAATATACATTAGGAAAGCAGAAGGAGAACAAGTAAATATCTAATGCTGCACCTCAACCTTCTAGAAAAAGAAGAGCAAACCAAACCCAAAGCCTAAAGAATACAGAAAATTATCAAGATTAGAGCAGAGATTAGTGCAATTGAGACAAAGAAAACAATACAAAGAATTAATGCTTCAAAGAGCTGCTTCTTTGAAAGATCAAATAAAATTGAGCAAACTTTATCAAAGAGAAGGAAAAATACAAATTCAAGTGATAAGGAATGAAAAGAGTGACAAGAAATGTAACTTTCCTATCTGAGAAGTTCAGCCAAATCCCCTCAGGTTTTACCCTGAAATCCTGTACAACAGTTTGTAGATCCTTTGTCAGAGTCAGTCATGTGGATGAGTCATGGCCATTGCTTGACTAATTTTCTCTCTATGAAAGCTTGAGAGAATGTTTTCTTCCCATGTGACTATCCTTAGGCACACTATACATCATCAGTCACATTCTCTGTGGCCCCATAATCTCCTTGATCAGAACATTTGGAACACAACTGAGTTATATAGGTCTTGCTTTATCTTGGTCTTAAACATCCAGTAGAAAAGTATAAAAATGAGGAATAAAAATTAAAGCCACATTAATAGGCTGAGATGTAAAAGGCTCAAGTCAATAACTTCTGACATTGCCAGTCTTATAGATAACCTACTACTATTATGGACTGCTGAACTATATTGGCATATTTTCCTGAAATCACATACCTACAGTATTTAAACAGCAAAGAAATAACTATCTCTGACAAAACTAAACAAAAAAGGAGATGCAAATGAAGGACCATTTTGTATCTGTATATACAAAATAGTTAGGATGGATATACAGCTACTTTCTCTTAATTTAATGAGAAGAAACTTTTGTACTAATGATGTTTGGGTAGGATATCATGTCTGCATCTTGTACTATGAATAATCACTATGAAGACAACAATATGCAATGTATTAATTATTGAAACTGTCTTGCTAATCGGTTTTGAAACTGTCTCATTGCTATTTTTTTCTCAATAAAATTTTCAAAAAAGGAATGAAATGGGTGAAATTACTACAGAGGCTGTGGAAATAGAGAAAATTATCAATAGCTCCTACGAAAATCTTTACACTCCCACAATGGAAAGCACAGAAGAAATGGACAGCTTCCTAGATAAGTATGATTAC
Organism: Ctenomys sociabilis; assembly: GCA_004027165.1. Classification (NCBI taxonomy): domain Eukaryota; kingdom Metazoa; phylum Chordata; class Mammalia; order Rodentia; family Ctenomyidae; genus Ctenomys; species Ctenomys sociabilis. The sequence goes on along the minus strand of PVKA01010968.1, from coordinate 54,864 downwards.
CAAAATTAAATCAAGAAGATATAAATGTCTAAATAACCCAATCTCAGCAAATGAAATTGAAAATGTAATCAAAAACTTACAAAGCAAAATAATCCCAGGTACTGATGGATTCACAGCTGTATTTTACAGGATATTTAGAGAAGATTCAATCCCAATACTTCTCAAGCTCTTCAATAAAATTTAAAAATAAGCAATACTCCCAAAATCATTCCTGGAGGAAAATATTACAGTGATGCCAAAATCAGAGAAAGACTCAACCAAAAACAAAAAAGAATTACAGGAAAATCTCTCTCATGAACATACACATTGGGCTAAAGAGATAACTCAGTGGACTAAGCATCTGCTTAGGCAAGCACAGGGACTGGAGTTCAATCCTTGGAACCTCATGCCATACTAGCCCTGTTCTTGTGTGAGCTGAGGCAGCCATATATTATGGGAATGATGGTGTATTTCACCATAAAATAATCAGGTTCCCAAAATTAAAAGAGCCATTCCAAAATTAGGCATCTGAGATAAAAGCACACTTCTCAGTGGAAGAAATACAACTGGCAAATAAATAGAATTTAAAAAAAGTTCCATAGTACTGGTCATCCAAGAAATGTAAATTCAAACAACACTGAGATACCAACTCACCCCGGAAAGAATGGCTGTCCTGAAGAAATCAACTAATGGCAAATGCTGGAGAGGCTGTGGGGCAAAACAAACCCTTCTTCAATGCTGGTAGGAATGTTGACTGATAAAACCACTATGGAAATCAGTCTGGCAACACCCTAATAATCTAGGATTGAAACTCCATTCAACACAGCTATTCCTATGCTGGGCATTTTCCCAAAAGAGCTGAAAACCTCATACCACTGTGATATGCATGCAGTCATGTTTAGAGCTGTACAACTTGTAAAATGTATTTTTATATAATGGAGTATTTCTCAGCTATGAAGAAAGACAAACTAGGGGCCTTTATAGGTAAAAGGATGCAACTAGAAGCTATACTCAAAAGTGAAGTAAATCAAACCCACATATTTAAATATTGTGTTGTCCCATAGTGTAAGAACCTGAAGGAATGAATAAAATTTGAAAGGAACAACAGATATAGTAAAATGGAAAGAAATGGAACATAATGAATAAACAATAAAGATAAAACAAAGGGAAAAGACATAGGGAAAAATTCATAAGGAGGAAAATCAAGCAAGTATATATTCGGGATAGCTGAGATGTTGTATATTCATTTCCATCAGATTTTTGAAAGCAGAAGTGAATATTTAAATTTTTGCTTTAACTCTGCTCTTATCCATAGTCTGAGCAACTATATCAAAGATAGCAAAGTGCAGTACAAAAGCCACAGTTGAATACCTCTCATTTTGTTCTCCTGAATGTGTACATTTTTATGTATTTAACACAGGATCTACAGGGTCTCACTACACAGGTCGGACTCACAGTGATCCTCTTGTTTTTCAGCCTCCCGAGCCCTGGGATTACAGGTGCGGGACCATGCCCAATCTCAATCACCATCTCAGCATGCCCTGGGGAATTGCATCTCTGGCCCCTGCATTTGCCTAAGCAGGTGCTTTAGCCCCGAGTTATCTGGCAGGTCCATGTGTACCATTTCTCATGTCTTATCAACTAATCTTCTCTCTTCGAAAATAAATTAAAAACAATAAAGTATAAAAAGACAGGAAAGAATTAAAGTTGCTTGAAAATAAGCATTAAAGTTTAATTATTTGACCAATTTTGCATACCTATATCTGTGACCTGAACAAGAGATTTGATGATGAAAATATGTAATTTAACAACCATTGTTAAATTATTTTTTTATTTTTTGGCAGAATGGGGGATTGAACTCAGGCCCTTGATCTTGCCAGGGAAGCACTTATTCCACAGAGCCATCTCCCTGGCATTAAATTCTTACTTATAATTATATCATGGGCACTGTGGTAAGTTACTCTGTTTTTGTCATTGTTTCTGGTATTTTTATTTATTTATTTACTTATTTATTTATTGTGGTTCCAGGGATTGAACTCAGGACCCTGTGCTTGCCAGGCAGGTGCTTATTCTGAGCTATTTACCCCCCTTTTATTTTTAGGGAAGGGTCTACAAGGCTTTCAGGGTCTGACTACTAGATAGGCTCGTAGCCATCTGCCTGTTTACAGCCTCCCAAGAGCTGGGATTACAGGCATAGGTGACCACGCCCTTCCTCAATCACTATCTCAGCACATCCCAGGGATGGGGCCGGTAGGGCCAGCCTGGGGATAGAACCCCCGAGCCCTGTCTGTACCTGCTTGCAGGCATTCTAGTCTGCTGAGCTATTTGGCCGGTCCTTATTTTTGTTCCTTAAAATAAAATGAAAACTAAATAAAAATAAAACCACCAATTGTTTAAAATGTATTTGGTTGTTGCAGGGTCTCACACAATTTAGACTCTTGGTGATCCTCCTGCTTTCAGCCTCTCTGGTGCTGGGTTTACAGGCATGTACCACTGTGCCCGGAATCTGGCTCGCTTCACCCTCCCTGGAGGCATGTGGTGCCAGCAATGAAACTATAGTCCCTGAGCTTGCCTAAGCTTGCCTACAGGTGCTTTAGTCCTCTGAGCTCTCTCGTCGGCCCAGGATTTTCTTTTGTTAGCCTTCAGCAACATATTTTGACACAGTATTTTCTGTATAGCTCATATGAAAGGTATCTTATGCTTCTGGAATGTTTATACATTCTGATCCCTTATCTATGTGGTAAAAACTTGCCAAGATGGGGTGCAGCTTATGCCTCTTTTTGTACACGCCATTTTGGTACATTTAAGGTTTAAATACATGAAAAAGGGCCGGCAGATGCAAAGGCCAGTGGTTTCCCAGTCCTCCAGGGCCGGCCCCGCCCCGCCCTCTAGGCACAATGAGATGGCAATTGCGACTTGGCATGGTGGTGAGCACCTGTAATCCCAGCTCTTGGAAAGCTGTAAACAGGAGGATCACTGCATGTCTGATCTACACAGTGAGACCTAAACCCTGTCCTAAATAAAATAGAATATAAACAAACAAATAAATAAATAAATGAGAGAACCTGAACTTTTCAATTATCCAACACCTTAGGTTTTCATTACTTACTTTGCCCAGTCTGTTTTACACACACACACACACACACACACACACACACACACACACACACACACACACACACACACAGAGTTTCTATTTCTGTAAATAAATCCCCAAGAATATAAAACATTAGTCAGTGTTAACATAGTAAAACAAGAAAATGAGTGAAAATGACTATGAACAGAAGCTTTCAACTATAAATGTTTAAACTGTAATAATTATCCTTCAGAGCCTGAAAATCTCTTCAAAATGTCATGGAATGAAAAGCATGTAAGATAAAACATAACTGGGATGCCACTTATATTTGTTTTTGAGAAAGGGTCTTTCCATACATTCCAGGGTAGCCCTAAACTCATGGTGATCATATTTCAGCCTCCAAAGTTCTGGGATTACAGGCATGTGCCACCATGTCCTGCTCTCATGATATAAAAAAATAAAAGAAATCAAAATATTATTAAAACAGAAAAAGGTACAAATGATAGAGCATTTCACTGAACAAAATAAGATAAAATTAACAGTATTTCTTGGAATGTATTGTGTTGGCTTCATATTAGTTCGCCTTACTAAAATATGCATGTAAAATTGGAAGAAAAAAGCAAAATAGGGAAAAAGGTTATAAGAAATCAAGAAAAGGAGAAAATTTAAAGAAGAGCAAGAAAAATTCACTGCTCCTTTCCACAGGCCAGCAGAAATCAGTACAGTTAGCCAAGACATCCTTCTTACATATATAGATACATCTCTTTTCCCCAGTCCCTCTCCTGTCCCCCTCATCTCAGTGATTCCTTCCATTTGAACAGGTTCATCCCCTTTCATAGTATCTATTTTACTTTTCCCATTTTATTGACCCTTTCAGATTCTTACACTAAAGAGACAAAACAATGTTTGTACATAACAAGTCTGTTTTGTTTCACTTAAGAGTATGGTCTCTAGTCGCATCTATTTCGAGAAAATGACTAACATTTTTACATAATGATAATTACTAATACTGTATAATACTGTTCTGAAACTCTGGCCCTAAAAGAAATACTAAAAGCTAAATTCTGTTTTCACTTTGAGTATGAGAAAAATGAAAAACGGAAAGGTCACATCACTTCAACAGGGATCTAATTCAGGAGTATAACTTAGTGATTCTAGCAGCATATTTTGTTGATAATTGCTGTATTACCTTGCTTACAAATTTTAGCTTCACCTAAGGAAGAATCTACTTTAGCAGCCCCTTATATATGTGATACATATCAAGTCATGGAACTAATGCTAACCTCTATATGTGAGCATAACTATTCTAAGATGGGGATACTGATGTTAATATTGGAACATTCTTGGCTTTATTGTTCTCAGTCTTACTTCTGTGGTATGTTCAAATTCCCAAGGCTTATCCATTTTCTATATTTGTTGGATTAGTAAGTTGGCTAAAGAATCAGGTAAAAAGATAAGTCTAAGGTAAGACTGCTTATTTAGAAAAAGCATTATGTATCTATAGGGTGAGAATAAATTCAGAAAATTACCAAGACAAATGAAGCTGTACAACAATGAACCAATAGAAAAGAGATTGGGAATGCTGAGAAACTTCTAAAGATGAAATCAGGGATAATAAAGGGTATCATATACAATGACCTTCAAGGGTATAAATGCTGGGCAAGGTATCAGATTCTGTACTGCACTCCTCAGGAGGCTCTTTGCTTTGGAAGACTTCAGTTCTCAGAAACAAAAATACTAGGCTCGGGAGATAGCCTGGCAAGAACAGGACCTGTGTTCAATCTCCGGAACTACATGCTGTACTGGCCAAAACATCTGTAATCCCAGTGCTGAGGAGGCTGACACAGGAAGATCACTGTGAGTCTGAGCTGCATAGTGAGACCCTATAGCAAATCAATGACTTTTTAAAAAAAGAAACAAAAAACCTAAAAATAAATGAAATATGCAAAATAAAACAGCATAATTGTGAGCAACATTCACACTCAACTGAATGTTTCCTTAATTATAAGGGGCAGCTATCATATAAAATACAAAGAGATTCTGACTCCCTTTATTATTTCAGTTAGTTATTTTAGAATAGATACATCAGTTTCAGATTATAGTAACTCTAGATCCTTACATGGTAAAGGATCCTGGAAAATTCGTCTGGAAGTTGTGTGAAATTTTCCTGTAATACTAAATAAGTAATCACAGATTTCTCAGTTCAATATACAGAAGAAATGCTCTGTTTTTAAAATTGAATTTCAGCCTTACTTTCTCTATATTTCTTATTGATCTATTTGTGTCATGTGTCAAATCCCAAAATACTTGCAGCCGATAATAAAGAAGTGCTCTGTAATGATTACATTATCAAGTGGAAAATAACAACTTGGACAAAAATAAGAAGGAAGCCCCAAAGACCTAAAGAGCATCCTATAGGAAAATTGTGGCAAGTTTAAGAGACAGACCACAACATAGAAAAAAGAAGGGGCAGCCTGCACTGTCCCTTGGTTCATGCTTCCTGAAAAAGAAAGATGGAAATCAATAGAGACACAGTGAAATCAGGGTGCTCTAGAGACCTTCAAGGAGTAGTGTGTCAGAGGAATGAACAATAGATATGATATGCTACAATGGCTGGTGAGTGATGCTAGGCCTAGCACCTGCAATATCCCCTCAAGAGAGTCCTTGCATTTCCTCAGATGCCATTCTTGGGAGGGGCCAACTGATTCTGGGGTTCAGAGAAGCTGTTGATTAATTTCATCTCCGAGCTCCTACATTAAGCCCCCTTACCTGACTGGGTGATCTATACACATAGATGATATCCTTGGTCAGAAAGCTGTGGTCAGACTGGAAAGAGACACCTAGAAGCCAGATTCGCTGTGAATTTCCATGGATTTTAAATTCCTAGGACTGGAACTCCACTCTACTCCTTTTGCTGGCTGGCTAGTGACTATTCAGCATGGATCTGGACTCTGAACGCCTCATTTGTTTGTCAATGAGAGCAGAGTTACACCTTGAGTTGGACACTGCCACATAACTCCATACAGTCCAGAAGACAACCACAGTCTGAGAACAGCAGAGGCATTTCTTTGCTTTATACTTGTTTTTAGTTTTGAAGATTTTTGTTCAAATGGGTGGGCTTTGTTGTTCATGGTGTTCTGATTATTTTTTTGAGTGTGAACATTGTTTTTAGTTATTTTGTCTTCTTCCTCTTCTTCCTCTTCCTCCTCCTCTTCCTTCTTCTTCTTTCTTCTTCCTTCTTTCCTCCTCCTCTTCTTCCTTATTCTTCCTTCCTTTCTATTAACAGGGCCACATAATTGTTGCTATTTCTCTGTGAGCCATCACTTACAGGACCTTTTTTAGTACTAACAATACTAAAGTACATTCGCAGAGAACTTGGTTGCTTGACTAATGGAAAATAACCAGTCAAAACTTGGGACTGTAGCAAAAGATTATAGTTAGCAATGCCCAAAGCACATTACTGGACAACAGAAACTAAAGAGATTTTTACACCAGCAACAAGGACTTTAGATTATGAGCATCCACGAACCACAGCACAAAAGAAAATGAACACAAGAATAAAAATAATAGAAACATAGAAAGGAAAGGTAACAAAACAAATGCTTACTACATCTCCCCAATTATGCAAAGTCAATCCAGGGGCGGGGCAACAAGGGGCAGAATAGTAACTACACACCTAAGTTACTGGAAATTATAGCACAGGAGGTTAGAAAATAGTCCAAAGAGATATCCAATGGGGTTAGAGAAGGTATAAAGAAACATATAATTCAAGTAAAAGAAAAATGAAATATCAGAAGACAGTAATACAAGGCAGTGGGAGCCAAACAAAATGATACAAGATATGCAAGACCAGTTTAGCAGAGAATTAGAGTTCATGAAAATGTTTTCATTACAAACTCAAGAGATTGAAAATCATGTTGAAATTATGAGCAACAGGATAGAAAAATATGAGGATAGAATTTCAGAAATAGAACACAGTGATGCCTTTAAAGGTCAAATGCTAAAAGATACCTTAAAAATAAGAGAAAATAAAAAGTTGGTCCAAGAACTGCTATATGATATAAAGAACACCAACATAAGAGTCAGTGGAATGAGTGAGAATCAGAAGACAACACAAATGACATTAAAAACTTGTTCTCAGAAGTAATGAAGAAAAAAAAAAAAAACCTCTCAATAGTAAGGAAAGAAATATACAGATTACTGGTACATATAGAATAGCATTTATCCATGAGCAGAAGAGAGTTTCTCCACACTACATGATTCTCAAGATCCAAAAGTCCATTCCAGGGACAAAAATATTGTAAACATATACTCACCAAATACCAGCATATGCAACTTCTAAAACAAATAATAATGGACATAAAAACCAGATGAACATTAGTATAGTACTAATGGGAGATCTCAGTACTTCACTGTCACAAATGGACAGGTCAACTACAAAAGTACTAAACAAAGAAATATCAGACTTGAAGGGGCTGGCGAAATAGCTCAGTGGATTAAAGCACCTGCAAGCAGGCATAGGGGTTGGGGCTTCTATCCCAGGGCCTGGTGTGCTGGTTCTTCCCCCAGGGCATACTGAGATGGCAATTGAGACTGGGCGACATGGTGCACACCTGTAAACCCAGCTCTTGGGAGGTTGTAAACAGGTGGATCACTATGAGTCTGATCTGGTAGTGAGAGACCCTGAACACCCTGTAGGCCCTTCCCTAAAATACAAAAAAAAAAAAGAAAACAAAAAGAAATATCAGAGTTGAATTAAACTTTCAAATAAATGGACATAATAGATATCTACAGAGTATTCCACCCCAAGACAACAAAGTACACATGAAACTTTCTCCATAGTAGACCACATAATTGGCAATGAAGCTTGCTGAAGTAAATGCAAAAAAAGTGAAATTATCCCATGAGTATTATTAGATCATAGTGTAATGAGACTAGAAATCAATGGCAAAAGAATCTTTATAAACTATGCAAACACATAGGAATTAAACAGTACCCTGTTGCATAATCAAGTAGTTATAGATGAAATTTAAGAAGAAATTATAATTCAATTATACAGTTTAATTGTACAATTAAATGACAATGCCAGTGTGAATACTGGAACCCGTGTGACACAATGAAAAAAGAACCAAAAGGGAACTTCATAGTGGTGAATTTCCACATCAATAAAATAGAATGAACTGAAATACATAATCTAACTAAAAATGCATCACAAGGTCCTTGAAAAAGAAGCAGAATTCAAAGTGAAAGCTAAAACAAAGAAGGAAATTATAGAGATTAGGGTAGAAATTAATGAAATTGAGGCTTAGTAAACCATACAAAGAATCAATGAACTAAGCCGTTGGTTTTTTGAAAGATTATATAAAACAGAAAAATGTTTAGCTAGTCTTACCAAAATAAGGAAAGAAATGACCCAACTCTATGCAACTAGAAATGAAAACAGAGCTGGTTCTGATGGTGTATGTCTGTAATCACAGCACTTGGGAGGCTGAAGCAGGAGGATCTCTGTGAATTTGAGGCCAGCCTGGGCTACATAGTGAGTTCAAAGCCAGCTTTAATTGCACAATGAGAACCTAACTTAACTTCTCCAAAAACTTAGAAAAAAGAAGAGAAAGAAAAAGTGAAATCACAGTACTGAAATCCGTATTATCGATAACTGTTTGAGAATCTCTAACAAAATGAAAACAATCAGAGGAAACATCAATCTCTTTAAATAACACAGGTGCAAAATGACTTCAGTAATGACAACGAGAGTTCAGCAAATCAGAAAAAAAAAAATCATGCATCATGAAAAAATAGGATTCATTCCAGGATTCAGGATGGTTCAACACACACAAATCAATAAATATAATGCACCACATATGCAAGGCAATACACCACAGAAGCAGGGACAAAAAAGAAATCATCATCTGAATAGACACAGAAAAATCATTTGGAACAATCAAACACCCATTCATAATTAAAAAAGAAAACTTGAAGAAATTAAGAATGCAAGCACTTTATTTCAATTTGGTAAAAGCCATCTATGAGCAGCATCATATTATGTGGAAAGAAACTGAAAATTTTTCCTATAAAATCAAGAACAAGACAAGGGATATACATTATCAACACTTGTTTAATATATTCTCAAAATATTAGCTAAAGCAATAAGGCAAAAGACATAAAGAGGTTATTGATAAATTATCATTATTTGCTGATGACATTATCCTCTACACAGAAGGTCCCCAAAACTACCAAAAGTCTCCTAGAACTAATATCCAAATTCAGCAGTCTAGCAGGATACATAGTGAACATTCAAAAATCAAAAGCATTCCTGTACACCTAAAACAGAGAGGAAAATAAGGAAAATATATTCTTCATAATAGCATCAAGAAAAATGAAATACTTTGGAACTAATCTGTCCAAGGAATTGAAACACCTTACAGTGAAAGCTGTAGTACTTTGACAAAAGAGTTCAGAGAAAATAACAGAAAATAGAGGGTTATCCCATGTCCTTGGGTGAACAGAGCCAGTACAGTCAAAATGGCCATGCTTCTAAACCTGTTGTATAGATTTAACAATCCCAATCAAAAATACCTATAACATTCCTTACAGAACTGGAGAAAACAATTTTAAAATTTATATGAAACTATAACAGATCTAGACCAGCAAAAGAAATTTTGGGCAAAGGAGAAAATCATGTGGTTATTACTTTCCTGGACTTCAATTTATACTACAATGCTACAGCAATAAAAACAGCATGATATTCACACACACACACACACACACACACACACACACACAGGCACACATTCCCGCACGCATGCACACACATGCACATACACAGATTTGTGGATCAATGGGACAGGATTGAAGATTCAGAAACAACTCCAGGCAGACTCAGCAATGTTATTTTTTTACAAAGGCATAAAATACCTTTGCTGGAGGAAAGCTAGCCTCTTTAAGAAATATTACTGGGAAAAATGGTTGTGTAAGTTGCTGGCTGGATTGCTCAGCAGATTAACTAAAGCGGACATAGGAACTGGGGTTTGATCCCTGACTCCATATGCAGTGCCGGTCCCGCCCCCAGGGCACACTGAGACAGGGATTGAGAATGGGTTTGGTGGTGTATGCCTGTAATTCCAGCATTTGGGAGGCTGAAAACAGGGCAATCACTATGAGTCTTATCTGTGTAGTCTTTCTCTCTGTAGACCCTGTACTAAATAAAAATTAAAAAGAAAAAAAAAAAAAACAGATAAAGGAAAAAAAGAACTGGCTGTGTACATACCAAAGGTTGAACCTAGGCCCATATTTCTCACTATACACCAAACTTAAATAAAGATGGATGAAAGATTTAAACATTACAACACAAATACTTACTATGCTAGAAGACAATATACATAAAACTCTTGAAGACACAGGTATAGTCAAAGATTTTCTCAACAAAACCTAACTGTACAAAAAAAATACCAAGAATCACCAAATGGAACCATATCAAATTAAAAATTTGTAACAATCAACAGAGTGAAGAGATGAGATACAGAATAGAAAAAAAAATTAAAAACTAAGTTAAAAATTAAAGGTCCAATTTGAAGGCCAATTGAAAGACCCCCCAAATTTAAAGACAAAGACAGTTAAAAATGGGCATATGAAATGTTTCGACACTTCACAGATGAAGAAGTACAAATGGCCAAGAAATACATGAAAAGTAGTTCAGGGTCAGTGGCCATTTGAGAAGTGCAACTTAAAGCAGACTTAAGATTTCACCTCCCATCCTAAACAATACTTACTATCAAGAAGTCAACCAACAACAAATGCTGGAAAGGCAGTGAGGAGAAGAGACCTTTCTCCATTGCTGGTGGGATTATAAAGTGATACAACCATGATATACATCAGTATGGGAGATTCCTCAAAATACTGAAAGCAGAAATTCCAGTTGACTTAGCCATTCCCCATCTAGGTATCTTCCCCAAAGGGTTAAAGACACCATATCTTAGTGACCTATGCTCACCCATGTTTACAGCACTGCAATTCACAATAGGTACGTCACAGAAACAACTTGTATGTCCCTTAGCAGGCGAATGGATTAGAAATGTGATATTTATATAACAGAGTGGCACTATGCCACACAAAAGGCAAACTTGAATCATTTACAGGAAGATTAATATAACTTCAAAAGTAGCTCAGAAACAGAAGCCTAAATATCAGATAGTTTCTCTTATGTGAAATAAGTATGTATGCAGTAAAATGCAGATATTAGAAAAAAGATATATTGTGTTCCATCACAATGTATGTAAAATATATCTTGACAATACAATTGTCTTACATGTTTTATTTATTCTTTGGCCTCTTATTCTTGTTTTCAATCTACATATCTTGTTTTCAATCTATAACTAACTTTATAAAGTCTTACAAGTTAAATAAATCCAATGCAAGAAAAATAATAAGGACAGGCAGGCGGAAGAAAAGGCATATGAAATATGTTATGTGCGTGCATCAATCCCCTGCAGTGAAGTATTTGTTTCATGCTGTAAACATATCCTAATAAAAGTCAGAAGGGAAAGAAAGAATTAATGTCATTGAAGGAATCATGGCAGAGCTAAGGAATCATGCTAGATCTTCTTTAGTACAACAGAGGAATTGTTGGCTTGAAACCTATGATACATTTCATAAAGCCTAGGAAAGAACAGCAAGAACTCTCCAACACAAACATGATTAAACAGATGAAAATGTTTGTTACCCTGGTTAGAATTAATACACATTGTATACCTGCGGTGAATCACCATAATATATTCTATGAAGATATATGAAATTTAAAAATATTAAAAGATTTGTATAAGAAAATTGGGTTCTATCATTGGTAGAATTGCAATAGAAGGTTTAATGTGTTCAGACAATCAACTACCTCTCATATTATTTCTCCCTTGTCTGCTTAAGACCTGCATGTAGTGATCTCAAGCATAGTAAAGATATTAAGAAAGTTTTTGGAAGCCAATGTCCCTAGATTTTATGGATGATCCATAATCATGAGTGAAGGCATAATCAGTGTTACGTGAATGACACCAGGGAATTTCAGAGACAAGATGCCTATGTTGTTTCAATGCACACAGGTTCTGAAGAGCTATGGTACTGAGTAATACCAGTATAGCTGCCTCTTTCTGATGATATGAAATGCAAAATTCTATAGTAATAACACATTTGATAATGAAATACAGGAGAACATGGATTCTGGTGAGCAGGTACTCAGATATGCCCAAATGCCCTAAAACACAGTGACTGAAAGTAAGAAAATGTGCAGTCCCTCTTTCCCTACCTGCTTGTGTTACCAGAGTCAAATGTCTAGACTCCCTACAACTTGTGTTCCAATATTCAGATAAATGATGTAAAATGAATCAAGTTTATTGAGAACACATCTAAAGAAGATAGGGGAGCTTACCCCTGAAGATAATCTTTGGGGGCTTACGAGCCCAAAAGGCTTTTATAAGGAGGGAAGAAAGCAGTAAAAACTGAGGCTGGGGGACATTCTTGTTCAGCTGGGACAAGTGTCTTCTCCACAATGTCACCATGTAATTATGGACTTCAGTTATCTGAAGTCAGCTCCCAATTTTCTCTCTAGGCAGACACTTCACTTTTTTGGAAGTGAAGACATAAGCTTGGGTTAATGATATAACCAATGCTGTTTTCTACCAAACTAAGTGGGGTTCTCTTCCACCAAAACATTATAGAAAGATGGAAAGAGAAAGGGACAGTGAAAGGAAATATAATATCAAGACCCCCCTACAAAAGAATACCTCAAATAGATCTATGAATTTTGAATTACTTTTTTTTTTGAAGTATTTTATACTAAATCTAGGGGCTTGTCCACTATGTACAACAGACACCCTCTGTCAGTGTACTGCATCTCTTTTCCTGATTATACATTTTAATTAAAACATTTCTATTATCCAAAATTCATAGCAAGTATTTCCCCAAGTTCTCACACTGATTTGAGAGGCATTGTCCTTAGAAATGTTGAGAAAGAAAAGGAGAGAATTTTAAGAAATTGAGAAAGGAGAGGATGATTTTAAGAAGTTTTGTAGTGCATTATGAATGGGCTTTCCCATTGTTACTACCCTCCCAAATTTGAGATATTTAAATTGTTTTTTGTGTGTGTCAGACTGATATTTCTTGTGTAAGCAACGTCAATTTCACAAATGAAAAGATTTTGGGGAAAAGTGATTTTCCAGAGATTACCCAGCAGTAAAGAATGGAGTTGAGGTTTGAGTTAATATATCTGATTCCTTACGTCTGATTGGAAAAGTTATTCTCTCAGCTATGCACATCTTGTTCTTTTTTAGTGACAGGGTACTTGAGTGAGTCCAATTTGGGTGAGGGTGGCTTTGCTCATATTAGTTTCATTACATATATACCTTTTAGTAACAGGGAATAAAATCACTAGGGCCATTAGATCAGATGGTCTCAGGAGCTGTCATATAAATCCATAAGCACTTACCTGCTACAAAGTCTGCTATTCTCCCTTAGTTTTGTGCTGCCTACTTGACCTTGTTATGCTCTATCCAGCAATGACGATGTTTATATGTGAGAACAGAATGCTTGTGGCACAAAGGTCACTCTTTAGGTAGACTGGCAAAACTGACTGGATCTAGGATGGCTGCCAGCATGACCACAGGACAACCTCTAGCTTCATTATAATCCATTTCTTGCTAAACGACACACACGATCCCAGAGCCATGACAATTGCCAATTGACATGAAAATGACCAAAAATAAAAAGAAGTGGGGAACAAGGTGGTGTCCAAATGCCCAGAAAACCTGTGCCCATTCTGGAAGAAAAAAAAACAAAAACAAAACTTCTGCTCATCTATTTTACCTTGTATCTATAACCCCAATTCTGAAGTGTTCCAGAAGTAGATCTCCAGTTGCTCATTTCTATTCTTGGCCAAAAATAGAAGCTTCCGTCAGTGCTCATTTGATGCCAGTGTTGTTTTGGTTCCATAATTCTGAGGAAAGAAGTAGAAGTTTGGAATCAAAATTGCAAACTTTTTTTTTAGGGACATGTGTCCCTCTAGAACCAGAGCATTGCCTTGATATGATATAATTTTCCCTGTGCAGAGTTTTAGAAATAAAGACTGACACATTTCTTTTACATTTAAGATCATTAGGCTAAGCCCTTTCAGTTCCACAAGGGAAAGAAAACTTTCCCTCTATTCTTCCTTTGCTTGAGCTTTGCCAGAGGCAAAATGTCCCTCTTTATTTTTACGACTTTCCAATTAAATGTGTTTCCTGTTCATGAGTAAATCAAGGAAAAAGATGAAAATCCTCAATGATCCAGAGTGTAGGCTGATGGGTGAAAAGCTGCTATGAGTTTCTGGCGATGTGCACACTGCTTCTATCAGTATCAATAAGTGAATTTGTACTTAGGAAAAGAATGACTTTTCTTAAAGTTCAGATTAGTAGCTAACTGGCAAATACTGAATTAACTGTGTGAAAATGCTTACACCTAGAGGTTGATCAAATAGAATACATGTGTTAGTGTCATGAGTGCTCATGAGGTCAAGGCTAGTAAAATTGACAGGCAGCCTCCACATTAAATGGTTAAAAATCTCTCGTTTTTAGAAATATTTTATTTTATTACATTATTCTGCATCTTGTACAGTAACTAGGGGTGTCATTCTTATCCGTTAGTCACTCAAATAGAAATATTCAATGAAAATTGATTATATGATGGATTTAACGTTTCACAGCTGACTTCATAAATTTTATTGCTTTCTTTGAACTATGAAATATTTGATATACTAATTATGTAGAATGCTCAAGTGGATGCTTAATTGAATAGATGAAAATGTACAATTTTATTTATTGTCACCTGAAATTATTTTTATATTTTCCCATTATAAGAGACAATTTAGTTTGTACAGAGACCATCATGAAGACACAGGGTCCAGGACAAAGCCTTCTGGTTACAAAGAAAGTAACCCATATATCAAGGTAAGAGCTCATGTAAGCCACACAGCTGGCCCTCTCAACCACTTATTAAAAGGTTTTCTCTTTTTTGTTGGAAGTACAGTCAGATCCTCTCTAACAGAGCACTGAGCCCTGTAGCTCCTCAAGGTGAAGGCCTTATTTTCTCTCACTTGCTAACTCAACCAATACCACTCACTGACATATTCTGGAATACTTTTCTGCAAAGATGTTATAAACCTGCCTGAGTTAGGTTGAGATCTTATGTCCTCTGTAGGCAAACCTTCGCAGACTCCATCTGTAATAATCTTATGGTGCTTTATTCAAGAATTACCATGACGATACCACACACACACACACACACACACACACACACACACACATATAAATATAGGCACAATTTCTATTACACTTAAATCGTTAGGCTGTGCCCTTTCAGTTCCTCAAGTGTAAGAAAACTTTCCCTCTATTCTTCCTTTGCTTGATATTAGGAGTGGGTTTCTAGATTTTGTGATTAATTCTGATTAATTAATTAATAATCATAATCAGTTCTGATTAATTATGAATAATTCATTGTGATCTAATACTCATAATTCACTAATAATTAATATCACCATTAATTAATAATTAATCATAATTAATTAATTAATCAGAATTTTGGGAATACCGCAATATGACACAAATGCCCATCAACTGGTGAAAAGATAACTAAGTTTATTTTTTATGTAATAGAGTTCTACTTTGCCATAATGAAGGATAAACTTGAGACATTTCTGGGTAAATGGATGTATCTTGAGACTATACTCTTAAGTGAAGAAAATTTGGACCCACATATCTAAATATCTGACCAAAATATATAGTAAGTGGTATGGTTTGAGTCTGGTTGTCCCCTTAAAGCTTCATGCAGTCATTGGGGTGTCTAGATTTTGTGATTATTTGTGATTAATTAGTTAATAATCATAATTAGTTCTGATTAATTATGATTAATTCATTGTGATCTAATGCTGAGATTATGTTTTTGAGTGTTATACCCATCCTGGGGCAGATAGCCGGAAGGCTGTGTAAAGAAAGGAGAGAGGTCTGCCTTTTCCACTGCTGACACTGCTCTGGCCTTTCTGAGCTTGCTGTTTTGCTGTTTTCTGCTGCTGTCAACTGCTGCTCTCTGCCATGTGCCACTCTGGCTTGGAGCCAGCTAACTATGGACTGAAACCACCAACTGTCAGCTAAGTAAACCATTCCTTCCTTAATTTGGGGTGTCAGGTATTATGTCTCAGGAAAGAGAAAAAAGTAACTAAGAAAATAGGTATTATGAAATAGGAAGACAGTGGTCAAATGCAGAGGGGAATAGAAAGGAAAGAAAAGTAAGAAAGGAGAAAGTTGGAAAAAGTGGAAACAAAGTTTTATAAGTAGGGAAATGAAGAATGGTTGAAGGGATGTTAGGGGAATGAGGAAAAAATCAAATTATATCATGTACAGGTCACCTCTATGATGGTGGTCATTAAGTATATCTAAGATATAAAAAAGATCTGATTTAAAATATTACCATAAGCTGGAATGATAGTGCACACTTATAATCACACTATTTAAGATGCTAAGGCAGGTGAATTGCTGTGAGTTCAAGGTCAGCCTGGGCAACAGATTGTGCTCATGGCCAGTCTTAACTGCTAATGAGACTCTGTTTGAACACACACACACACATACACACACACACACAGATATACACGCACATGTATGTGTGATCACTCACACACACATACACACATTATCTATCTATCTATCTATCTATCTATCTATCTATCTATCTATCTATCTATCTATCTATCTACCTACCTATCTTTTAATGTATTTGGTTGTTTCAGGGTTTCACTATGCAGCTCAGACTTGTAGTGACCCTCCTTCACTCGGCTTCCCCAGAGCTAGGATTATAGGTGTACACCACTACACCCAGACTCAATTGACTCAATTGCTGGTTGAGCCTGACCTGTGGATGGAGCTGGCATGGCATGTGATACTCAGGATCAGGATCAAACAGAGGTCCCTGCTCTTGCCTAAGCTTGCCTAAGCACGAGCTTTATTCTGCTGAGCTATCTCAACAGCCTCTGTATATATTATATTGTATTTATGTTCATTATCGTGATGATGACTGTAACTTCTAATAACATTGAAAGATGTTATGTCTCTTTTCAAATTCCCAAACTTTTCTCATTCATTTCCACTGTACTAATGCACTAATATTATATATGTGTGTGTGTGTATATATATATATATATATATATATATATATATATATATCTGTGTGTGTATGTATACATATATATGTGTGTATATATATTACATATTATATATATATATATGTATATATATAATCTCTGTGGAAAATGATAAATGATGAAGAAAGACTGTTACTACCTGAGGTCTCCGGTTTGTTCTAATTACCATAGTGAAATTGGCTTACACCCACTCTCATGTTTGATAAATAGAATTATTTTAAAATCAAGATTTGTGCTACAATCAGGAGCTCAGGAAAGAGACAAACTTCTTTTTTAGGGGTTACCAGGAATCAAACTCAAGATCTCACACTTGCCAGAGAGGTGCTGCGTCCCTGAGCTAAAACCTTGGGCCCCAAGGAATAACTTTTTAGGTCACAATTACCTCAATATTTTAAATTTTAATTTAAATTGTATTCATTATTATTTTTAAATTGACATCTAAAATGCATGTATTGCATGCCACATGATGCTTTGAAGTACTTATATGTACTCTGGAAAGAATAACACTAATGTTACTTAACAGTACTCTCAGAATTCTTATTTTTATTATTTATTTGTTTGTTTGTTTTGGTATTGGGGATTGAACTCAGGATATTGTGCTTGCCAGACAGATACTTATGCCACTGCACTATCTCCCAAACCCAACTCTCAGAATGTTTAAATTATAAAATTTGTTCATTGTTGATGCCATATTGTTAAATAGATCTGTTAAACATAGTTTTCATATCTTAGTTTGGATGCTTTGAATAGCATCTCTTCTGTGTCTTATCTCCTCCTAACCACGTGGTGATTGCCATTTTAGTATCTACTTCTCTAATACCATCTTTTTAAGACTGTATGAAAGAAATCATGCAGTATTTTACTGTATATGCTTATTTTATTTCATTTAGTGTTATCCCTCTGGATTGAATTGCTTTCTTGTCAATCATAGAATTACCTTCATTTTTATGGGTGAATCATATTTCATTATATGAATGTGAATCTGTATAGATTTCAAATATCATGTATCATCCAATGTTGGATATTCAGATTGTTTCTGTGTATTTGCTAACATAAATAGTACTGCAATGAACATAAGAGTACAAATTGCAATTCAGTATATTCAATTTCATTGCCTTTGACTGCATATCTCAGTTATTATCGCTGCTTGGTTATATAGTTTTTCTATTTTTAATTTTTTTAGGAAATACCTTACTGTTTTTCATAATCACTGTACTAATTTACATTTTTTCCCTATAAGGTGCATGACTTACTTTTCCAAGATTTTGCCAACACTTACTCTCTTGTATTTTTAAATTATAGTCCTTTTAACTAGAGCGATGTTTTATCTTGTCATGATTTTCATTTCTCTTTTCCTGATGATTAGTACTGTTGAATATTTTTCAGCTGACTATTGGCCTTTTGTATGCCTTCTTTTGGGAACTATCTACTAAGATGCTTTGTTTATTGTTTTAGTTGGGCTATTTGGTTTTGCTATTGTGTTGTTTGTTTCTTATGTATCTGAATCTTAATTCTTTATCAGTTGTACAGTTTGAATTTTTTTTTATCTCTTTCTATATATAATTTGTCCCTTCATTGTACTTATCTTTTGTGCTGTGCATAAGTCTTTTAAGTTTCTTACAATTTATTTTCTGTGATTTTTGTTGCCTGTACTTTGGTGTCATATCCAAAAAGTCATTGCTCAGATCAATTTTAGTTTTTAAATTGAAAATATAGATCGTTAATACAAATATACAATTACTAAAGCATAACTGTAGGCACTTTAGTAAAGCATTTAGGCTATAAGATAGGTATCATTTTTATAATATGATTTTATAGAAAAAAAAGCCTTAGAAACATGGAGAGTTCAATCCAGTTTTCCTAGGACACCTAGCTGACAGTAACAATGTACATGTGACTCTGAACTTCAATATTTAATAGCTGCTGTGCTCCATCCATTTATTTGGGTGTTGTAATGAAGAAATGAATTGGATTATCAACTTCATGCAATGGTTAGCACATGGTAAGCATTCAAAATGGTCCACTGTAACTGTTTAGTGGGCTATTCATGTTTTGTGACAACTGATTGTTACTGCAGTTGTCTTTTTAAACCTGTCATCCTCAGGCTTCGAGGGTCATCTTCAGTTTTTCTCTGTTAATTTGGAAATCTTTGGGCTATCGATGTATCTCAGTGTGAGTGTTCTCCTTGCCTATAAAAGGAGTTGGAGCTGATCCTGAGCACAATCTCACCACTTCAACAAAAATGTTTTATTCTATATGCTGTAAACTGATCTCAGTGTACCTTTATCTCAACTACTTGGGGGACTGAGGTGGGAGTACCCCTTTGAATGAAGAAGTCTGAGCTCATTTTGGGTAGGGTTATAGTAGCATTCCTGTCCCAAAAGCGAAAACCAAGACTATATGCCGCAGAGGCAATATTAACACATAAACATACAATTTTGTTTTTGGAGAATTCTAAGGTGTGTGAATTTGTAGGGACATTTTGTGAAGTCCTGTGGACTGAACCCAGGGCTCTAAATATACCGCATAGATTTTCTGGTATGAAAATATACCTCTCGCCCTGCTCACTTTGCGGAGATCCTCACTAAGTTGTTCTTGAACTTGTGATCCCCTGTTTCTGCCCCCACCTGCAATAATAACTGAGATTACAGTTGTTTACCACCTCTTGAAGCTAAATTTTGTGTTTATTGCTATTTGAATTTACTTTTCTTAAAAAGACACTCAACAAAGTTTATCAAACTTGTACAAATGGACACTGAATATAGTTGATGATTCTCCAATCATTTACTTTTTTAATTAATTCAGTCAAGAGCTATCAAGTGAGTAATTCCTAAATGCTAGACATTAATCTATAAACTTCTATGGAAGTTTATGCTTTGAAAATCTGAGGAGAATTAACAAGTGTTAAGGTTCAAGTTCCAAAGAGGCTGAATCCAATTATTAAACTTAATTTTATAACAAAGTTGGTATGAATTACACAGAAGATGCCAAATTTGTTCTTTCAGCTCTTGTCATCTTTCTCTAAGTGATTTATCAAGAGATTTGTTACTATTTCCTGGAGGCAAAATTGACATGAATGACCCAAACATTGTATTAATGCTCTTCATTTTTTTTGTTTCAACTAATTGCTTTCGAAACCCATCCAGCTGCAAATCATTTTATAGTTAATACTTGAAGACTTACAAAAAAGTGGTTTCCCCTTAGGAACTCAAAATCTGTAAAGTAAAATTTTGAACTTACAAATGCTACAATAAAGAATACTGATGTGGTCAAAATATTAAAACTTGAATAATCATAAAAATAATTGTATCTTGAGTATATCACACCTCATGTTTTCTAATAGCATTGTTCATCTTAAAATCATTTTTTGTCTCACTTATCAGTGAAGACTGGAAATATCGGAGACTTCTCAAATAAGTTCAACGTGTTTCAGTGGTTTATTCTCACATTCTTGCTCTGCGTTTTAGTTACTATGTAATTTTTCAATTCAGTCAACTTCTTTAGATTTTATTTAGCAAATTTGGGAAATGGGTTAATGTGAGGATATACTTAAAAATTAATTGTAACAGGGGTAGTGGCACATGCCTATAAACCCAGCTAAGCAGTAGAGGAAAGCAAGAGGATCTTAAGTAGAAGAGCAGCCTGGTAACTTAGTAACAGCTTCTCCCCTCACAAGAAATAACCAAAAACAAAAAGTACCCACATGTAGCTTATTTGTATGGTGTCCACAATGAAGCTCTGTGTTTGATGCTAAGCACTGAAAATGGAAAGGTTTATTAGTAAGATAATAGAAAGAAAGTATTAAAAGCTAGCTGCAATGAGATAGTTTATTTATTTATCTATCAGTGGCTTAACATATCACGAGTTGCATGCAGTTTATCTGAGATACTCTAAGCCTGTGCATGTTCTTACCTCAACACGTCCTTACTGGTTCTGCAGTCTATTGGCTCTATGACTTCCTTTCATTGTAAGCTCTCCTGAAATTTCTCCATTCAGGACAAATGAGCTCAGACAGCTCAGCTAATTCAGGAACAAGACACGTACACTTCTTCTCCAGAGGCCACATATTTGATGATGCCACTGTTGAAACCCTTTTTGATTGGTTTAATTTAAATCTTGCCTTTCGCTTTATCGGGCCTTTGCTTGTATATCATTTTCCCTTTAGTACCATCATGAAACTGGAATTTTATCTCACAACATTTCCTAAACCTCTTGCAAACTTTGACTTCTTCTGTAACACTTATCATTGTATGTATAAAGGCTGATTGAACCATGTCATGTGTTCATAAAAACTGAGTATAACAGACACTTTGCCAAATATTTCTCTCAATATGCTTCTCCCTCCTTTCTTTCTTTCTTTCTTTCTTTTTTCTTTCTTTCTTTCTTTCTTTCTTTCTTTCTTTCTTTCTTTCTTTCTTTCTTTCTTTCTTTCTTTCCTTTCTTATTTCCTTCTTTTCCTTCCTTCCTTCCTTCCTTCCTTCCTTCCTTCCTTCCTTCCTTCCTTCCTTCCTTCCTTCCTTCTTCCTCTTGTTGTATTTTACAGATGGATCTACAGGGTGTTCAGGGTCTCACTACTAGATTGGACTGGTAGTGATACACCTCTTTACAGCTTCCCAAGAGCTGGAATTACAGGTGCATTGCTACAATGCCATCTCAATAGCTGTCTCAGTGCGAGGGGGTTGGGGGCCAACATGGCAGGTTTGGAAATAGATCCCAAGGCCTCTGAAACTGCTTGCAGACACTTTAATCCACTGAGCTATTTGGCCGGCTCTTAACTCCTTCCTCATTTCAAACACAAGTAATCCATCATTCTTGCCACTTTTGGAAGTAGCTCTAGAAGTCCTCTGCCATGAGTGCCCTTGTGGGATATGATAAAAATATGGTGAATGCGATAGTGGTGTACTGTGCCATGCAAAGAAAAAACTGTAACATTGATTCCAGGGTGTCCTCATCCACTGCGTTCACTGGGCCTGGTACTGTGAAGCTTTTGGTTGTTTGTCCAAGTGAAAAAGACCATGAGAGGTAAACATCGGGGATAATTTCAGGACACTCACACAGTCAGAAAAGGGAAAGTGACGACATTTCTGAAGGAACTTCAATAGAATGGCTCCAAAAAGTGGCAAGAATTTTGGGGCAGATGTGTTCAAACTAAGGGTGAGCATTTTGAGGGGGCTAATATCATTGTCTCTTACTGTAATATTTTTCTGAAAAATTAAGGATGCATTGCATCTTTGTATCCTGCCTATATTTATTTGTTTATTCTTTTATATCATACATTTTTTTTGCCTACCTCATTAGGCTTTGAACAGCATGAGGGTAGGAATAAGTTCCTGATTTGCTTAAAGTTGTGCTCTACTTTCAAACATAGTCTACATTATAAAAGATAATTAGAATTTGATGGTACAAATTGCACAAACAAACACAATCCATAAAATTAATATGGATTAAAGTTCTTCAGAGTATGTAGAGGGTGTTTAGACAAGCAAGGCCTGCATAAATAGAACCAATAAGGACTAATCACTTAGGATGGACAAAAATTTACCTTATAATATTCTTGTTTATCTTACTTTACTACTTATCTTATAATAACTATTATTTAACCAGTAAACTACATATTGCTATTTTAACCTGTCTATTCTATCATACTTAGATATAATGATTTATACTTTCTGCCAGTGAGAAATATTCCATGATAGGTAACTTTAATAAAGTACTACAGATACCTAAAATCCAATGCATGGCTCAACCTGAAAATCCCTCCATGAAAATTGGTATACGCTTATAGGCATGTCTGTCAGTTTTCTGTTGTTGACAAAATACTGGAGAAAATTGAAAGAAAGGAATTTTAATTTTCAGTTATATGTAGTTACACTTCACAGTCACTTGGCTCTGTGGCTTGTGGTGGGACAAAGCTGCTCATCTCTTGACATAATGACACCCTAGAATCAAAGAGAGAAGAGAGAAAGAGAGAGGAGGGAGATGTGGGGAGAGGCACAGAGACAGAGAAAGGGAGAGAGAGAGGAGGAGGAGGAAGAGAAGAGGTAGAGAAAGAGAAGGAGAGAAGGAGAGGAGAGAAGGGGAGTGGGAGTGGGAGAGAGACAGAGACAGAGACAGATTCTTCCAATTTTCAGTGTCTACTGTATATGTTTCAATTTTATTTATTTATTTATTGCAGGGTCTCACTACACAGCTAAGACTTGCAGTGATCCTCCTTTCTCAGCCTGCCCAACACTGGGATTGCAGGCATATGCCACCACATTTGGCCCAGGATTCCAGAGTTGGTGTGACCTGTGGTACTGGGGATTGAATTCAGGTCCTTGTGCTTGCCGGGAAGGCACTTAGACCACTGAGGTACTTCCCCTACCCTTCTACTGTACATTTTCAATATTATTTACTTTTTCAGTTTCTTACACCAGAGAGAAGATGCAATAGTTAACACATTTGTCCAATTTATTTCACTTAAGTGTATGGTCTAGAGTCCATTCACTTGCCTCAAGTTAATACTTCTCTATGGCTGAGTAATAGTCCATTGCATATTAAAAAAAAGACTTATTTTTATCTATTCACCAATTGATGGGAATTTGGGTTGTTTACAAGGTTTAGCTTTTACAAATTGTGCTGCTATAAACATGGGTGTGCATATATCATTGTCAAATAATATTTTATATTCTTTTGGACAGATAAGAAGAAGGGGAATAACTGAGTCAAATGAGACAATTTGTCCTGTATTTTTGAGGAATTCCCACACTGATTTCCACAGTGGCTGCACCACTCTACACTCCCACTAACACTGGAGGTTCCCTTTATCCCCACAGGCCCACCAGAATTTGTTAATTGTTGATTTCCTGATGGCAGCTATTCTGTTGGGGGTAAGTTGGCATCTCAGTGTTTTAATTTGCATCTCTTGAATTACCAGCGGGATTGAACATTTTTTCATATATTTATTTACTGTTTGTATTTCTTAATGTGAGAAGTGTGTATCCATCTCTGATGTCCACTTTAAACTGCATCTTTAAAGGTGAAAGGACTGATATTTTTGAGTTCTTTGTATGCTCTCGATGGCAGTCTTTGTGTGAAGAAAGATGGCAAACAATTTTTCCTGCATTTTGGATTACCTCTTTACTCTGTGGTTTCTTTTGCTGTACAAATCTTGTCTCTAAGATGAAATCTCAGTTGTTGATGCTTTGTGACAGTTCCTGTGTGATTGGAGTTTTATTCATAAAGTCTTGCCTACACCAATATCTTCAAGAGTTTTACCTTGAAGCAGATTTGATGTTTATGTTTCAATATTTCAATCTTTGACCTACTTGGAATTACGTATAGTGCAATGTGAAAGACATAGTTCCAGTTTTGCTATTTGGCATGTTTAGAGCCAGCTTTTCCAGCTCCATTTATTAAAGAGGTTATCCTTCTCCAACTTAATGTGTTTGGTCTCTTTGTCAAAGTTAAAGTGGCAGAGAATGTCTGGTGTTTCCCCATCTTTTTTTTGTCTTTTTGAGACAGGGTCTCACTATGCAGTTCAGGCTGGCCTTAAGCTCACTTTGTAGCTCAGGCTGGTCTTGAACTCACAACAATCCTCCTGCCTCAGCCTCTTCAGATCTGTCTTTGTGCCAGTACTATGCTGTTTTATCATCTGAGCTTTAAAATATAAATTCAAGGGGAACTGTGATGTCCCTGCCTGCCTTTGTAGCCCAGAACTACCTTTGCTGTTCTAGGTCTCCTCTGGTTCCAAATGAATTTCAGCATTGTTTTCTTTACTTATGTGAGATATGCTATTGGAATTTTGATCTGAATTGCATTAAAACTGTATAACAGATTTGGAAGTATGACTGTTTTTCACTATTGGTTCTTACCCGAGAGCAAGGGATATCTTTCCATTTTCTGATAAATATTTCAAATTTCTTTTTCAGAGTACTGCAGTTTTAAGTATATATGTCTTTTATATCTTTGTTAGATTGATCCCTAGGTATTTCACTTTTTTGGATACTATTGTGAAAGGTGTTGTTTCTCTAATTTCTTTCTTAGTGAATTTTTTATTCATATACGAGAAGGCCACTGATTTGTCAGTATTGAGTTTGCATCTAGCTATGGTTCTGAATTTACTTGTTAAATTTAGCAGTTTTTAGTGGAGTTTTAGGAATCTTCTATGTAGGATAGTATCATCTGTGAATAATGACAATTTAACTTATTCCTTTCAATTATTATTTCTTTTATTTCTCTCCCTTGTCTAATTACTCTCACTAATTTTTCCAGGGTTACATTTTATTAGAGTGGAGATGGTAGATATCCTTTACTTATGCCTTATTTTAAAGTAAAAACTTCTATTTTTTGTCCATTTAGTATGATGCTGTCTTTTGGTTTGCCATAAATAGCTTTTAGCAGATTGGGAAAAAGGCCATTTATTCTGTAGGTTTTTTATGCAGAATGGGGGCTATACTTTGTCAGAAGTTTTTTCTGCATCTATTGAGGCAATCATATGAGTTCTGCCCTTGGCTCTGTTAATATGGTATATTACCTTTATTGATTTACATATATCAAACTACCCCTGCAGCCCTGCGTTGAATCCCACTGGGTCATGTTGTATAATCTTCTTAATGATCTGCTGCATTATGTTTGTAGATACCTGTTTGAGGATTGTTGTTTCTATATTCATTAGGAAGATTAGCCTTTAATTGTCTTCTTTGGTTAGGTACTTTTCCAGTTTTTGTTTCAGGGTAATGCTTGTTTCCAGGTATAAGTGAGTGATGCTTCCCTTTCAATCTAATTAAACAGTTTGAGAAGTAATAGTGTTAGACCTTTTGTAAAATTACAGGTAGAACTCAGCAGTGAATCCATCAGTGCCTTAGTTTTTCTTTGTTTTTAGATTTCTATTACTTATCTGATTTCATTTGATATTGGTTTAGTTAGGAATTTTTTGTTATCTTGATTCACAATTGAAAATTCTTATGTGTTTAGGAATCTGTTCATTTATTCTGCGTTTTTCATTTTACTAGAATACAAGTGTTCAATGTAGGTGTAGGGGATCATGATTTCTTCACTGTTTGTTTTGATTTCACATATTTCATTTTTAATTACTTGGATTTTGAGTACTTTCCTTACTTCTTGTTTTTTACAGTATTGGATAAGTGTTTTTTATTTAGTTTTTAAATCTTTTAAGGAAATGACACCTTGATTTATTAAATCTTTGTACTGTTGTTTTATTCTTCAAAATGTAGATTACTGATTTGATCTTTACAATTTCCTCCCTTGTATGCACCTACTCTTTATAAAACTTTGAGGTTAACCATTAAGTTGTTTATTTGTACTTGCTCTGTTTTCCTGGTATGGGCATTCACTGCTATAAATTTCCCTGTTAGTACTACTTCTAATGTGTTCCATAAGTTGTTGTTTTCATTTGAGTATAGGCACTGTCTAACTTTTTCTTTAATTTTATCTATGACCCATTGGTTGTTAAGGAGAGTGATCTGTAAATTTTAATGTGTTTATGAAGTTCTTTTGATTTCTCTTGCCATATATTTCCAGTCTCATTGCACAATGATCTGACAATATGCACAGGATAACTGACAAATCCCTTTGTGTTTATTGAAGCATGTCCTATCACTAGTATGTGGTCTATTTTGAGGAATTGTCCGTTATAACTGAGATAAATGCATATTCTGTGGGCAGGAACACTCTATAGACATATACTGACACCATGTGTTAAAAATTTTGGCTCAGTTCTAATATTTCATGGTTGAACTTTTTTGTTCAGTCGATGTGTCTTTTTGATCCAATGGGGTATTGAGAACCCTCAATACTTTGTACTAGTGATTCTTTGATTTTTGACGCTTGCTAATGTTTATTTCATGTAGTTTATTGCACCAATATCTGTTGCATATACATTTACCATTGTTATCTCTTCTTGAATTTTTACTTTACAAGTCTTCAGTGACCTTCCTTCTCTCTCTTAATCAGATCTTGGCTTGAAATTCACTTTGTCTGCAAACAGAACAGGCACCGCTACTTTGTGCTGGCATTCTGTAACATGGAGTATTGTTTTCCCATCTTTTGACTTTCAATCTATGAATTACTTTTTGAATTAAATGTGCTGTATGTAGCATCTTGTTGGATCTTGCTTCTTGATCCCTTCTGCCAGTCTATGTCTTTTGATTGCTACATTGATCTCATTAATATTAATGGTTATAACTGCAATGTATTGAACATATCTTTATCATGCTATTTTTCATTGTTGGCTCCTCCTATTTTTCCCCTTCATCTGCTTAATTGTTTGCCTGGTATATTGTTTCAGTTTGGTTTATGGAGTTGTTCTTTTTCTTTTTCTAGCATGTCCTTCGCAACATGTTGGAGTGTTGCTTTGGTAGTCATAAATTTCTTCAGATATTCTTTGCCGTGGAAGTTTCTTATTTTTCCATGAGTTCTAAGAGATAATTTTGTGTAGTACATCAATCTTGAGTGAAGGCTGTTGTCTTTTATAACTTGAAGTACTGCATTCAATGCTCTCCCTGATTGAGGGTTTCTACTAAGAAGTCAGCTGTGATTTCAGTGGGATTTCCTTTAAAGGTGATTTGTTTCTTTTATCTGACAGCTTTAGTAGTTCTCTTCTTGTGTTGAATCTTTGGAATCTTGATGATGATTCCTCTGGCTATAGATTCACTTTTGATTATGGCTAATTTAATTTCTATGTGACTCATTTATCTATAGATCCATTTTTTTTTCTCTATCAGGGAAATTTTCTGCCATGAAGACTATGAACAGCTGTCTTTTTTCTAATGCATCCTTTGTGCTAGCTCTTGTTTCTTCACTGACTCCAATCAATGTTGAATTATTCTTTTCTTACATCATCTATCAACTTCTGGATCAATTTCTCATAGCCCCTTGCTAATTTTAAGAAATCTTTCTTTTCATGGTCTCTAACCACAAGCTTGTTTTACATATCTGAGATTTTGTTCTCACACTGGCTTACTCTGTGGCAGGTATATTCAATGAAATTTTTATACTCCTGGATACCTGTTGAATCTGCCTTATGGATTCCTTTCCTTTCCTATGCTAAGCATTCATGGCTTCCATAACATTCTTAAGCTCCTCGATATTCTTTTGTTCTTGATGAATCTGCTCTGAATTCATCAAGTGTTATTTTTATTATGGACACAATCTCTGCAGTTATATGAGAAATTATTTCTGACTGATTCCTTTTTTCTATAGCTTCATTCACTTGCTTTGTCATTATCACTTCAGAGAGGCCAGATGGGTGGTTTTCAGATTATCCCATTTTAATGCCCCTGGATTTGCCCTTGGTGAACTGGATGTCTATAGCTGCATGTTGTGTCTTTTTTTTTAATTACTGGGATGATGTTACAAAATTGACTGTGGAGGGGTGCTTTATTGATAATATTTAGAAGCACTAGGAAATTATTACTTCTCCAAGCATCTTCCAGGTATGGCTTGTTTTGGGGTTTTGAGTCTGTTGCATGATCCTACTTCTTCAGTTTGGTTGGGATGAGAGGTTGCTGTCAGTTTGGCCCAAACCCTGGTTCTTTGGCACTGTGTTGCAGTATTTTCTGTGACCCTTAGTCAGTCTCAGTCTTGGATTACAAGGAAATACAGAAATAAGTCAGGAAATATACAGAGGAAATCCAACCTGGAAGAAACTCTGCAGAAAAAGAATTAATAACTACCTCTAAAGAAGACACGGATAAAAAAATTGAGGAGATCAGAAATATGACAGAATCCTGGAATGAGCAATACAGAAAAGAAACAGAACACATGAAACACAGCCAAAGAGATATAGAAGAACTAAAAATATCAATCACGAGTCTAAAAAACCGTTCGAGTGAAAGCGAAGACAGAGTTTCAGATCTTCAAGAAGTGGGTGCAACCAGTGAAAAGGTGAGAAAGGATCTCTTAAATGCAGGAAAAAATAATCCATCACCCTCAAGATGACGCCAGGATGAACAATGTGAGAATAATTGGTATTAACAAGAATGAAGGAGTCAATACAAATGACATAAAAAGAATTTGGGGAGAAGTAATTGCAGAAAACTTCCCAAATATGAGGAAACAATCCAACATTCACGTAAGTGAAGCATACAGAACTCCAAATAACTTAAACCCAATTAAAAACACACTGAGACATATAATAGTCAAGATCCCAGAAATCCCACTCAAGAACAACATACTAAAAGACACTAGAGAATAGAAACAGATCACATTTAAAGGAAAACCCATCAGAATAATGACAGATTTCTCTTCGGAAAACATGAAATCAAGAAGAGCATGGATCAAAATACTTTAAGTCCTCTGAGAAAACAAATTCCAGCCCAGACTGCTATGCCCTGAAGAATTCCCTTTCAAGTTTGATGGAGAAGTGAAATATTTCCATGACAAAGAACAACTAAAGAGGGGCTGGGGAGATGGCTCAGTGGAATAAGTGCTTCCCTGGGAAGCACAAGGGCCTGAGTTCAATCCCTGGTTCCATGAAAGAAAAAAAAAAAAAAAAGAACAACTAAAGAATTTCATGATGAGAAAGCCAACATTAAACAGACTACTAAAAAATGTTCTGGAGAGGAATCAAAATGATCACAACTCCATAAATGTGAATGGAAAGAACCCACCAAATTGGGCAAACAACTAAACACAGGAGAAAAAGAGTTATACAACAACAGGAAAATAACTTGGTAGATCTGGACACAGTAGGTTGAGAAACACTGCTAAACCCAGATCTATGAGAGCTTGATTGAATGACGAGGCAATAGATAACCAGGGTAAAATCTTCTGCCTGGAAGACTATAGGTACAAAAGGGGAAGTGACCAGAAAGAATTTATAAGAACTACTTGAACTTATGTCAGTGATAAGGAAATACATTTCAATTATAACCAGCAATGTAAACGGACTCAATTCACCAGTTAAGAGAAATAAACTTGCAGAGTTGATTAGGAAGCAAAATCAAACAATAAACTGTATACAAGAAACACATTTAACTCACAAAGAAATTCATAGGCTTAAAGTCAAAGTATGAAAAACAAAATACTGTATACCCCAGCATCTTAGAAAAAGGCAGGGATAGGAATCTTGTTCACAGATAGTCTGAACTTCAAACCAAGAATTATCAAATAAAATAAAGATGGCCACTAGATACTGATCAGGAAAAAAATCAAGAGGAAGAGGTAATAGTCATAGAAACACCAAACAGGAAGCACACAACTATATAAGACAAATTTTAATGGACATGAAAATCTAATATCCACTACCACATTCTACATAGGAGAATCTCAAAAATATAAGTCAAGCACAAATAAAATTAGCAAAGAATTAGCAGAACTGAACAAGAACTTGGAACAAATGGACTTATTGGATTTGCACATAGTGCCACCCAAACACAGCTGAATACAAGTTATATTCAGCTGTACATGGAACATTTTCTAAAATAGGACCATATACTAGTCCATAGGTCATGTTTAAGTCTAAGCAAGAAAATAGAAATTATCCCATTTATATCTGATCACAGAATAATGAAACTGGAAATAAATGACAAAAGATACCACAAAATCTCATAAATACATGGTAATTATACAACACCCTTATCAGTAAAGAATGGGTTATAGATGAAATTAAACAAGAAATTAAATAATATTTATAATTCAATGAAAATTCAAGCACAACTTATTGGAATTTATGGGATGCAATGAAAGCAGTTCTCAGAGGAAAAATTATAGCTGTGAACTCACACATTAGGAAAACAAAATAGGAACAAATAAACGCCTTAATGCTGCACTTCAAATGTCTAGAAATAGAAGAGCAAAATAACTGCCACTGTCTCAGGATAATAATATCAATATTCTCTTCTGGATGTTTAACAAGTAAAGTTTGAAGAAGTAGATTAGAGAAAGTTTGCAGTAGAAAGAATTAGAGAAGTACAGAGGCTCTAAGGACAGCCAATATTTTGGCCCTAGCATTTCAAGGTCAGTGAGACTCAGGACATATGAGAACCTGTGCTGTGACACCCTGTAATTCAATGGTGTGCCAAATCTTCTGATCAAGGAGATTATGGGGCTCAGAGAAAAGTGATCAGCGATGTAGAGTGTGCCTAAGGAGAGTCATATGGAAAGAAAATATTCTCTGAGGCATTCACAGAGAGCAAATTGGTCAAGCAATGGCCATGACTCATCCAGATGCCTGACACCGACAAAATATTTTCAAGGTGTACATGGTTTCAGGGCAATAGCCGGGCGTGAAGGGATTTAACTGACCTTGTCAGATACAAAAGTTACATTTTTAGTTATATAGTTTAGTTATATAGTTGTTTTAACTTGATCATAATTATTCAGCAGAAAAATATAACCACAATGTACAAAAAGCAAAGCCATATTAATATGCTGAGCTGTAAGAGGCTCAAGTCAACAACTTCTGACATTTACTAGCTCTGCTAATAACCCACTATTATTGTGGACTATTGGATTATATTGGTTATTTTGCTGAATTCAAGTACCTACAATATATGAATGGGTGTCAAGTATGAAAAGGCCCTTTAAAGACTTCTAACACAGCTTCTCTAACAGCAATGGATTAAGCATCTCTGACAAAACAAAACAAAAAGGGGATATAAATGAGGACCATTTTGTAGTACAAAATATATTTGTATATTCATAATAGGATATATAGACAGCTACTTTCTCTTAGTTCAATGAGAAGAAATGTTTGCACTAATTTTGTTTAGACAAGGTAGATGTCTGCATCTTGTCCTCTGAATAACTGCTATGAAGACAACAATATGCAATGTAATAATTATTGTAACTGTCCTACTAACCTCTTTTTTATTTTTTTGCAGAACCGGGTATTGAACTAAGGGCCCTTGCGCTTGCCAGGCAAGCACTTACTTTACTGAATCATCTCCTGGGCCCCCTGCTAACCTCTTTTGAAACTGTTTCATTGCTTTTATTTCTCATTAAAATGAATGAAAAAGAAAAGAAAAAGAAAAGGAAAAACATGCATAGGCTAGTTCTTCTATCGTTTTGTTATGATAATTTGTTCTACTTTCTTTCTACTAAAAAACCAAACTCCATTAATTTGTAAATCCATCATTAGTTCCTTGTTGAGGTGAGGACCCACAGGATCCCATCACTTTCCAGAAGCTCAATCACTAAACATGGCAGTATTGTGTACCAAGCCCCTTGGGGAACATGTCATATCTAAGCTATAATCACAGATAATAATTGAATCCTTGTTGAATTAGATAGAAGCTCATAATTAAGAACCCCTTAGATTTTCTCTATCATGTTAGTTGATATTAAATTACATTATATTTTAAAAGTTGAATTTTTCCATTTCCTTTGTTAAATGAAATACTAGTTTATTTTGAGTAAAGGGAGGCTATTCTATTTTTGTTTTGCTCCATTTATTTAAAATTTACTTAAATACTGTATTGATTTCTATGAAATGGGGTTTTCAACTTGTGCCATCTCTCATCTCACTCTCAAAAATGTTCATGCCTAAAGAAAAATTATGGCCCAAGAAATCACCCTTTAGAAAGATAAATGGTATAAAGTAGAGGAGAACATGCCGCTAAGCTTTTTCTTTGACTTAATTTCATTTCCTTGCTTACATCTTAGGTATTTCATGAATTGAGTGTCATACTTTTATTGCTCATAGACAGTTTGAATGCTATTAGACTCTGTCTTTTATTCAGTGATTTATGCTTCTTATGGCATTGCCAAAAGTATTTTAGATTTTAAAAATGCATTAAGTACTATATTCTTCTTGAATTAGAAGTAATTGTATCTGGTTCAATTACTGAGACTACATTTATTTTTTTTATTGTTGTAAACTACAGATTTTGTCTAACTAAATTAGGCATAAGCCAAGAAGAAATATTTATGAAGAGTTTATATCATGAAGTATTTGAAAGAGTTTAATAAATTATTTACAGTGTTAATTATTTTCTATTTTCATGTTAATATGCAGTCTCAACAATTTATCATTATGCATTAATCAGCTTTATGGACTTCTCAACAAATTATTGCTTCTTTTCTTTTTTTTGAGGCAGGGTATCACTGTATTGCAGGCTGTCCTTGAACTTATGGCAATTCTCCTGCCTTAGCTTCCCATGTGCTAGGGTTACACATTTGTGCCACTACACTTAACCCTACTTATCTTAATCTAAAATGCATTGAATTTTTCTATCATACAAATTATCACACTCTAGGGCCAGCCAAACCTCTCAGCATATTAAAGTGCCTGCAAGCAGGCGCAGAGCCCTGCCTTGCCAGCCCCACCTCTGGGATGCTCTAAGATGGCAATTTAGACTGGACGTGGTGAAGTGTGCCAGTAATCCTAGCTCTTGGGAGACTGTGAACAGGCAAATCACTGTGAGTCTGATCTAGTAGTGAGACCCTGAACACCCTGTAGACCCTTGGTTAAAAAAAATACAAAAGCAAAAAAGTAAATGAATACATAAAAATCACACTCTTTTATCCTTGCTTGTTAAGGATTGATTTACATCTAAGTTATGCTATCACAGTGTTAAGTTCAAAGTATATACTCATTAAGCATTTTTCAGTTAAATAATTATAGAATCAAAATTTCTCTAATTTGCTCTTTTGAAAGGAATTGTAGCATGAAAATATACACAATGAGAAAAATTCTTATCTTAAAGAAACTTAGTCTGATATTTTTAAATATTTTGAAGTTTTTATTTATTTTTTATATTAATTTTATTAAGTAAGAAGTAGCAATGACAGTTTCAAAACAGGTCAGTTGGACAGTTACAATAATTAATCCATTGTTTTATAGTAGGTTATTCATGGTACAAGATGTAGACATGATATCTTGTCTAAACACTATCAGTTTAAAACTTTCTTCTCATTGGACTAAGAGAAAGTAGCTGAATATCTATGCTCACTAGTTCGTATATACTAGATGTACACATTTTTTCACTACAAAATGGTCCTTTGTTCACCACATAAAAAGTCCCTATTTTTTGTTTACTTTTGTCTGAGATGGATATTTCACTGCCATTTGAGACATTTTCAAATATCCTTCTCTTTTGGTTTCCATGTGTTCTGATGATCAGTCCGGCTTGATACAGAATAATAAACATGCAAGGAGACAAGAATAAGAGACACAGGTCCAGGTGGCTGCAGGACCCATGGGTCCCTTTAATCATTCCTTTCCTGTGGACCTGGGCTGGAGTGACACATTTGTTTAGCATAGAAAATACTGCAGACCTATTTCATCTGTGCCTATCCATTTGAGTATTTTTTTTTTTTTGTGTGTGTGTGTGCTCTGAATTGGGTCCTAATGGAAATAATAAATAATATGATTACCATTCCATGAGTCTGATTACTATCATCCTTAGGTATCGCCTGGGTCCTCAAAGTTTCTTCTCGGTATTTAAAAATTACATGTAGGAAATTGAATTTCCTGTGACAAATTCAAATAAATATATATAAATGCAAAGGTGATGCAAATGAGATTTCTTAATTCAATCAATAATTGTCTCCACATAGCAATGTGAGAGATTTAACTCATGTACTAAGGAAAATTCAGAGGACTTAATTCAAACCTACCAAATAATTCAAGTCACCCCCCTTTTCTAGTAATACTATTATCTTTACAATGAAAAACACAAACACAAAAAAATGAAGAATACAGTGACACATTAGCTATTGAAACAATTGTGTGTGTGTGTGTATGTGTGCGTGTGTATACTCATTAATTAGATAAGTTGACAAACACCTAAATTATCATTGAAAACATTGCTTCTTTTAAAAAAAGTTAGGTAATGCACAAAATTTGTCATTTCTTAATTTGTAAAATGTTCTCTACCTGTAAACATCTGGGAAGGTAAACAAATTTTCAACATTATGATCATGTCTTTAAGATAAATTATTTTTTGTAATCAGTTACAGTATTGATTTGTGCATAGTACAAATGACTGTGTTCATGGTCTTTTTATACTGAAATTTTTACTTTGTCCAAGCAACCAGAATAAAAAATAGGTTTCAACCTCCCTATTTAGGCAGAAAGGAAACCATAAACTGTGAGACCTAACTACTTTGTTTCAATTTTCTATATTCAGTTTTCATGAGGACATTAGGGTCATTTAAGATTTGATTTATTTTTCAAATTGCACCTTAATGGAGAAAACATAAGTTTTAAATTCAAATTGATCTGGGCTGAAAACCCAAGTCAGTCAATTACTAGTTTTGTTAGCTGGACAAGTTATTTGATCTTTTTCGTCTTCATTATCCCTGTTTGTAAAATGATGATAACAATGGTCCCTTTCAGGCAGTTTCAGGATTATGTGAAATGATATACTTAATGCATCCAGCATAGGGTCTGGCAGGTAAGAAGGGCTTGTCATTTTCTTTTTCTTTTCTCACAAAATTACCACTGCATTGAGGAAAAAAACAGTACCTATATTCTTTGTCACATCACTGGCCTCTCTCATCCTAGGCTCTAAAAAGTGATGCAAGCTTTGAACTCATTGAATATGTGATACATTCCTTTAACACACTTCAGAACATTACTGTGAATTTGATTATATTATGTTTCTTTTTAATTTTTGCAAGAGTATCTTGCTATCTTGCCCAGAATGTTCTCAAAAGTGTGATCTTCCTAGCTCCCTCTTAAATAGTAGTGATTATAGGCAGGTGCCACCATGGTGGGCTAACTTCTCTTTTTAAATTTTATATCATTTTTTAACATCTAAGAGTTCTGAATATTGGAGGGATATAGAGAAGCTCTCACATTTGTTTGTTTGTTAGAGCTGACAGCCATTAGTCTGTATCCAACTTTGTGTAACAATTTCCCCTAAGGAAGCATATAGTGGAAGTATTAAGATGAAGAGAAGCAGCAGCAGAGAGAAAAGTTAAGTGTGGAAATATGAGATTTGCCACAAAAACTGCCAAGCTTTTTAAAATTAATTTTGTTGAGAAAAATGTAGCAATGAGACAGTTTCAAAAGAGGACAGTTATTATAATTAATACATTGCATATTGTTGCCTTCGTAATAGTTATTCATAGTACAAGATGCAGACATGATATCTTGTCTAAACACTATTAGTACAAATCTTTCTTCTCATGAGCTAAAAGAAAGTACCTGCATATCTATCCTAATTATTTTATATATATATATATATATATATATATATATATAGATAGATAGATAGATAGATAGATATAGATAGATATAGATATAGATAGGTAGAGGTATATATATATATTTATATCTCCCATTTTTGTTTAGTTTTGTCAGAGACAGATATTCCATTGCCGTACAAATATTGTAGGTGTGTAAATCAAATATAATCCAATAGTTCATAATAATACTGGGTAATCTGCAGAACTGGCAATATCAAAAATTGTTGACTTGAGCCTTTTACAGCTCAGCATAGTAATGTGAATTTACTTTTTGCACCTCATGTTGACACTTTCCTACTGGATGGTTAAGACCTACATATTGTGGACCATTTTCCACTAACTTCTTCTTATTTTTATGTTTTTATTTTAAGGAAGTGTTTACAGGGTGATCAGGGGCTCCTACTAGATTGGACTCATAGTGATCTGCCTGTTTACGGCCTTGTAAGAGCTGGATTACAGGATCATGTCACCACACCCAGTCTCAATTGCAGCACCACAGGCCCAGGATTGAACCCCGACCCCTGTGCCTGC
The DNA here is from genome assembly GCA_004027165.1 of Ctenomys sociabilis. Lineage (NCBI taxonomy): Eukaryota > Metazoa > Chordata > Mammalia > Rodentia > Ctenomyidae > Ctenomys > Ctenomys sociabilis. The sequence goes on along the minus strand of PVKA01010968.1, from coordinate 17,932 downwards.
TTGCAGGTCCTTTAATCCACTGAGCTATTTGGCCAGCCCTCCACTAACTTCTTTATATTTGCATAGTAGAAGAATATCATAGAAACTGGAAGTGAATAGTCTAACCACTGATTTTTTAAAAAACCTTTGGAAATGCTATTACATTTTTCTAATGTATGACTAAGTTTAAAACAATCTTGGTTTTCTGTGCTTCATTTTTTTTTTCCTTCTGTCAAAGATCTACCATATTGATTATAGTATACTTAACCAATAGCTTTGATGTACATTTAAGGAAAATTATTCTAATTTCTTTGTCAAGCAGGAGTCCAAAAGAACAAAAAGATTCCTTAGAGAGCAGAACAGTTATGAGGAAATACATAGTATTAAAGCAGAATGACAGGGCCAGTGGGACAGGTCAGAGGACTCAGTAGCTGCTTAAGCAAGTGCAGTGACTGGGGTAATCCCTAGCACCACACCTGGGTGTGCTGAGTGGGCCACTGAGACCTGTCATGGTGGCACTTGTCTGTAATCCCAGCTCTGGGGTGGCTAAAAACAGGAGGATCACTATGAATCTGGGCTGTATAGTGAGATCCTATAACAAATACACTAAGAAAAAGAAAAAAATAGAATGATAAATTTATTTCTCTCTCTCTCTTTCTCTCTCTCTCTCTCTTTCTTCTTTCAGATGGTCCTACTAAGCAGCTCAGGCTGGTCCTGAACTCACTATGTAGCCCAAGATGGCCTTAAATTGTCAGCAGTCCTCATGCCTCAACCTCCCAAGGGCTAGGATTATGGACAGGCAGTACCACATGTGGCCAGAGTGATATGCTTCTGATAGCATTACATAATTTGATGTCTAGTTTTGAAAATATATTACAGTACTTTATTTGTCAAGATAAATAATCAATATTGAATAATCATCATGAATAGGAAAATATCAATAAACATCTGCTTGGGTTACAAGTAGTTTGACAATATTAATTTAAATAAAATGTATCATTATAACAAGTAAAATATACTAATCAAAGAATTTGGATTTTCTTTCCCTTTATATTGTCTCAATTAACTAATTGAGGAAAGGAAATGAAAAGAAATTGAGTTTTCAGTTTCCTTAAACATTACACATGGAGAATTCAAATGATAAGAAGGTCAACTAAAGAGGAAAGCAGATTTAAAAACACACAAATACATGTGGATTTGGTAAATAGCTCATTACTATCGCTCTTAGAGAGAGTAACAATTTTGAAGAGTGAACCACAGGCTCATTTCCTAAGGGTTGAGGAAAAGTATAGATGACAGTCAATATAAAAATATAAATATTATTGTCAAGAACATAGGTGAAAACAAAAGAAAATTAATTATCTAGATTAAAATGCAGGATTAAAGAGGAGTCTCCTCACCCTCTGCCATCAATTCTTTCTTCTCTTTCTGCTTATTGGAAATATGAGTTTGAGAAATCTCACATACTAAAAGAGTCATGCTATTGTATCAGTAGGTAGAATGTGAGGAAGCAAAGGGTGATTTTTGTGATCGAGATCGTCATAGGAAACTGTAGCAGATGGGATTTACAAGTGCTAAGTATCACACAATACTCTCTATCTGTCTCAGTTACTCTTCTTTCGTTGCTGGGACAAATACTCAGCATCCAACATGAAGGAAGGAAAGGTTTGTTTAGCTCGCAATTACTAGAGGTTTCAGTCCATACTCAGCTGGCTCCAAGGCAGACTGGCACACAGCAGAGAGCATCTGTTCTTGGCAGTGGCAAAGAGCAAGAGAGAAAGGGAGGAGTAGCTGCAAGAATGACAACAGAGAGCAAGTCTGTCTTTCTGTCTCTCTTATGTTGCATTCAGGCCATCTGCCCCAGGTGGCGTGTAGCACTCACACTGATAATCTTAGCAGTACTCAGACCCATAATCCCAGCCTTGGCTCATGAATTAAGAACGAACTGCAGAACTGTGCTTCATTGACTACATAGGCATTGGGTGGTCAAATACACACAAACCAATAACACGACTAAAATAGGAAGAAAAGAGGTGAGAAATGGATAGTATCTCATACTTCCATTCACTCATTTATTAAATTAATAGAAATCAAAACATTATAACAGTTATTTGCAAAACACTCAAATTGGGCACTCCACATCCTCACCCAGAGCTCATATCATATCTCTGAACATTGAGTTAAGGATCCCTGTTCTTTTTATCCTCCCAATGTACTTATGTGATTAAATTCTTTTCTAATGTATCTTTTGTTTTCTACTTTTTGCATTATCTTAAAAAATAAAATGAATTAAAAATATAAACTTTTTTCCTAGTTGTGGGCTATATTTTCCATTTACTTTTTAGAAGCAAGTGACTAAATCTGATTTGTTGAAACCCCAGGAGTCAGACACCTAGAACTTCAGTAACAGGAACAGCAGATAACTCCCATAACATGACAAAGTCAGGACAAAAATAAATGATAAAATATTGAAAAGTTTTTTTTTTAAAGATTAAGACAAACAGATTACTGTGCGATATCTATGCAATATTGTTAAGAGGATTAACCACCAAGGACTCACAGTCTGGAAAAGGAAACAAAGCTATCAGTGCACACAAATGGGCTATTTTTTGCACAAAAGCCCCAATTAGAGAGTAGGATGTTTGCTAGACAGGAGGTCATAAACATTATTTATGAACCCAACAAAAATTTTACACTAGTAAGAATAAATGTTACAAATTACCTAAAAGTTTGTTTTCAAAAATCATGACCCACAATAACTTGGGTTTACGCACCAGCAGGATGGATAAATGTCATGGTTTTCGTTAGTTTTTTTTTTTTTTAGTTTGTTTTTTGTTTTTACAGGGTCTCACCATGCAGCCCACATTCACAGCGATCCTCCTGCTTTCTGCTTCCCTAGTGCTGGGATTACAGGCATGCACCATCAGGCCTGTGCTCCAGCCACGGCTCAGCGCACGCAAGGGCGGGGCATGGAACCAGGGATAGAACCCTGGTACCTGTGCTTACCTAAGTAAGTGCTTAGTCTGCTGAGCTATACCGCCAGCCCTTGTCATGCTTTTGGTACTGAAGAAAGCTTCACAGTCACGGGCAGGGCAAGAAGTGTAGTGAGAAGCAGTATGAGAAGGTACGTCCGGGCACAGCTCCAAAGGCCAATCCCTTGCAGGTGGTTCCTATACAAAAGGAATCGTGTTGCTAAGATAATGAAGCCAAACAGCCAAATTCTACCATTGGGAAATGTGTTGTCAGGGTCCAACCTGATGAAGAACAGCAACAAAATCAACTTCAGTCCATAACAATGGGTGCTTGAACTTTATTGAGGAAAATGATGAAGTTCTGGTTGTCAGACTGGTCAAAAGGGCCATGCTGTGGTGAAATTCCTAAAGTCTGATTTAAGCTTAAATAGCTAATATGTGCATTTTGGCTTTCTGCAAAGGCAAAAAGAAGATGAAGTCATATAGTTTGATGATGAAAATAATTAGTAATACATTTGCATATTGAAAGCACCACCCTTGTTAAAAAATATTAAAGACCTAAGTCATTTGCATCACGTTGCTGTACAGAGAGACCAAGGGATGAAATGGTGCATTTTTTTTTGGCAGAGCTGAGGATTGAGCTCAGGATTTTATACTTGCCAGGCATCTGCTTTTTCTACTGAGCTATCTCCGCAGCCCGAAATGGTGCAATTTTTAAAGGTAAATTCAATCAGTATTTGTGGTAATTATCTTCATCAAGCACAGCGAGCAGTTCTGAACAATAAAAAATAGGATAGATTACATAATTTTGAAGAGGAAATTAGCATTTCAGCTAACAGATATTAGGCTTTTCTGGAAATCTCTAAAAATGAAGGCAGTATGCAATTATCATTAGAAATAAAATAATAAAGACAAATATTAAGCATAGCTAGTAACAACATTAAGAAAAATGGAAGGTTAGAAAATGTCTTCAATAACTGGAAGCAGAAAAACTAGTCACATAGACAATCAAGAAGAAAAATGAGAGCAAGAAAGATAAAAGTGAAAAAAAATGATAGGGCTGGAATTAAAGGAAATGGGCGAGGTGAAGTGAGGAAGAAAAAAGAAGGGATATTGGTGTTCAGTTTTTGACTTATTAGGGAAATAAATTCCAAATACATTATGTACCGAAATGTGAAAATAAAATTTAAACATTTTAGGGGATAAAAGGAAACAATTGATTTGGTTTCATTTTTGTTTTTTGTTTCATGTATTTAGTACCGGCTCTACAGGGTCTTGCACAGATCGGACTCCAAGCGCTGGCATTACAGGCACGCGCCAGCCACGTCCAGCCTCAATTGCTGTCTCAGTGCACCCCGGGGGTGGAGCCAACACGGCGTGACTGGGATCAAATCCGGCCCCTGTGCTCTGCCTAAGCAGGCTTGTTAGACCCCTGAGCTATCTGATGAGCTTGCAAACAATGGATGTGGAACCTAAATTAATATTTCTTTTTCTATTTTAAAGCAATTGCAAATAAAAACATTACAAATCATACAGAATTTCAAAACAACATGACAGGAAATCAAGAATTTTTGTTATATTAATTATTGTTATCTTCAAAGTAGTGGCTCAGATTACAAGGTATACTATACACATGCAAAATTGAAGAAAATAAATATAAAGTGTTAAGTCTTCCTTTCAATAAATCAACAGAAATTAGTAGACTAGTTATCTTCACTATTTTGTGTACTACCTCTCTCTCTCTCTTTCTCTTTTCTCTTTCTTTCTTTCTTTCTTTCTTTCTTTCTTTCTTTCTTTCTTTCTTTCTTTCTTTCTTTTCATTCCTTCCTTCCTTTCTTTTTTTCTTCTTTCTTCTTTTTTCCCTTTCCTACTTATTCTTTCCTTTTGAGAATTTCCTTTGTCTTTGACAGTATCTCTCATTTCTTTCATATTTTATTTACTTTTTGTTTCTTATGCCAGGGAGACAATACATTGTTTATACATACTAGTCTGATTTAGTTCACTCATAAGTATGGTCTCTAGTTACATTCATTTACCTATAAAACCTCGAGTTTATATTTCTTCATAGCTGAATAATACTCTATTGTATAAAAACAGTTATTTTTTTTTCCCTGTTCCTTGGTTGATGGGCATTTGGGCTGTTTCTATGATTTAGCTATGACAAATTGCACTGCTATAAACGTGGGTTCATGTGTATTGCTGTGGTATGATGTTTTCAATTCAGAAGATGAGTCACTTGGTCAATGAGAACTTTTTGTTTTATTTTTAATTCCAGATTGATTTTGACAATGATTTTATCAGTTGACATTACCCCCAATGGTGGCAAAATGTTTTTTTTTTCCCCGCAGTCCCTCTAGCATTTGTTGACTTATTGATAATAGCCATTCTTTCTGGGAAGAGATGGAATCTCAGTGTTGCTTTAATATACATTTCTCAAATGGCCAATGATGTTGAACATTTGTTCATTTGTATTTTTCTCCCTCTGAGAAGTATATATTCATCACAGATGCCCACTTGAGGATTGGGTGTTTGAATTTTAGAAGCCTGATTTTTAAAAATTCTTTAAATGTTCTAGATAGCATTCCTTTGTCTGAGAGATGGTCAGTTAACTTTTTCCCAACACTTGTGCTTTGTCTTTATTCTGTTGGTGATATGTTTTTATGTAATTATTTTAAAAATATATTTGATACAGGGTCCCAGAATGCAGTTTGGACTCTCAGTGATCCTCCTGTTTTCAGTCTCCTCAGTGCTGGGATTCCGGTGTGTGCCACCAGGCCCAGGCTTGGTAGCTGGCTCAGTGTGCCCAGTGGCAGGGTCAGTACAGCGTGTGGTACCAGAGATTAAACCCTGGTGATATGTTTTAATGCACAGAATTATTGAAAAAGATGAGAATGAAGTTGATGATTCTTTGCAGTATTCCCTTGTGGTTTGGTTTTTGTTCATGGATTTTTCTACCTACCTCTATGTCTTCAATATTTCTGCACTTTCTCTCAGGGCTGCGATTCATTTTGACTTTAGTGCACGGTGATAGATATAGCTCTAGTTTAATCTTCAACATACGGAAAGCCAGTTTATTCAGCACCATTTATAAAGCATAATTTATTATTATCTTTCTTCCTGTGGACATATTTGAGCCCTGTGTAAGAGATAAAGTGGATGAAAATGTTTGTAGTTTTATCTGTATCTCCTAATATTTTCTGTTGTCTTTTTTTCTCTTTTTTTTACTAGTGCTGTGATGTTTATATTACAGTAGCTTTGTAGCATAATTTCAACTCAGGGATTGTGATGCTTTCCACCTTGCCTTTGTTGAACATGATTGCTTTTGCTATTTAGGTCTCTTCTGATTCTCAATGAACTTTCGGAATGTTTTACTTAGATCTTTGAGGAATCCTAGAGGTATTTAGATCAGTATTGCTTTAACTTTGTGCAACAGTTTTAGAAGTGTGGCATTTTCACCATGATATTTCTTCCTATCCATAAGCAAGGAATATCTTTCTGTGCTCTGAAGTCCTCTTTGATTTCTTTTTTCAGAAAATTGTAATTTTCATTCTTTAGATTTTTTGCTTCTTGTGTTAGATTAATTCCTATGTATTTCATTTATACTATGATGAAATATACAGGAAGGGTATGTTTTCCCTAATTTGTTGTGCAGTGAGTTTGTTGTTTGTGTACAAGAATGCTGTGGATATTTGAATATTGGCTTTGCTTCCAGCTATACAAATAAATTTGGTTATTAAATCCAGAAGCCTTTCGATGACGTTTTGGGCATCTTTAATTAGAGTATCGTGTCATTTGTGAATAATGATAACTTCACATCTTCTTTCCTATGCTTATCCCTTTATTTCTCTTCATTGTTTAATTACTCTGGGCAATGTTTCCTAACTGTATTAAATAGTCATAGTGACAGTAGACATTCTTGTCTTGTTCCTGATTTTAGAGTCAAAGCTCTCAGTTTTTGTCCATTTAGCTTGCGTTTGGCTGCTGGCTTGTCATAGAGCCCTTTTTATAAGATTGAGGTAAAAACTTTCTATTCTGATTTTCTTTTATGTTTTTATCATGAATCAGTGATGGACTTTATCAAAAGCTCTTACTCTCTCTACTGAGATGATAATGTGATTTTATTTGAAAAACAAATCTGAATACAATATTAACACTGAAACTATTAAAAATAAATGTGATAAATTATATCTAAGAACTTATGTTGATAAAGATGTCTTTTTAGGAAATGGATCAGGGAGCCATATGTTGAACAAAAATGTTTGCAACGAACTGAGTCAGTGTGGTTCTGGGCACAGAAGACCTGAGGACGGTTGCTTGATTGACTTAATGGAGGAAGGAGCGGCGGAGTGCATGCTGCTGGTTTCTGGGGGGGGAGCTTGGTATGGCTGGTTTTCCTGAAGTCAGAGTGGCTATTCCATCATCAGAAGAACTTAGCTTTTCTTTGTTGCAGTGGATCGCTATTTTTCTCTCCTGGGAGCTCTAGTTTTTGCCTGTCTTAAGCTTCACACCCTGCTCCCATGCAGATCTCTCAGGCTTCTGGAACAGATCCTTCACCTAGCCAGCACAGGCCTTCTAACTTTCACCACTGGAGACTTGGGACTTTTCAGTACAGATCCTTGATATAGACTTGTATGATACATTGCCCTGGACTCAAGGCCTCTGGTTGGATTAGTCCAGGATATTGGTGTAGACTCCAGACTCTCTGTATCTGGATTCTGAGGGTCTGTGACATGCAGGTAGATCTCTTGCACTCTTTTGCATTTGATATTTATGGTAAACATTATAAGATAATCCTATAAAATAGTTTCTTGTACTAAATGTATTCCCTTGTAAACCCTGACTATATCATTTGCTATAAAAGAGAGCAAGATTTTTAAAAATAATGTTTCCATTTACCACAGAGTCAACAAGTCTGATTTCTAGAATATTTGAGTAATGATAGTGAAGAGGGTTGAGGAGATAGTTCTGCAGCATAAGCCCCTTTTTGGCAAGCCCAATGTCCTGAGTTTGAACTCTAGTACTGTGTGCCTTACTGCCCCAGTATGGGGCATGGTGGCACATGCCTCTAATCCTAGCACTAGGGAGGCTGAGACAGGAGGATCACTGAGTCTGACCTGCATAGCTGCACCATGAACAGATAGAGTTGATGATGGAGAAATTAGGTAGACTCAAAATGAACAAGCCAGCTGAAATAAGAATTTCAAAGCACTAACATAAAAATTCAATTATAGGAGCAATTGAGATAATTCATAGAATTTATTCACTCATTTATTCATCCTTTTATTTATCAAATACTTGTTAAGTCCTAGCTGTGTGTCAGACACTGTTTTGGTGCTAGGAACATAGTAGTATTATGTGAAACATCTTTTGATATTGATATCCTAATGGGATAGGAATAGAATATGTAAAATAAATTTGATATGTTAAATGCTACTTAGAGTTATAAAAAATCAGATAAAGGACAGGAAAGTGTCAAGAAGACAGTACTTCTCAGAGAGATTAGTCAGGCAGTTTCTCAGCAGAAAACTGAACTGAAGTAAAGTGAGTCAAGCATGAATGATCCAAAAGAGAACTACTTTTAACCATTTCAAGGAACAGCAGGAAAACATTGGTAAACCCATACTGAGACAACTAGAAGACAAATTCAGGGGTGAAGAGTAAGAGAGGTTGTTTGGAGATAATGCATGGATTGAGGTGTTTTTTTTTTTTAATTTCTTTATGGAACCGGGGATTGAACTCAGACCCTGGTGCTTGCCAAGGAAACATTTATTCTACTGAGACATCTCCTTGGCATTGAGGGTTTTATGGGAATGTTGGACCTTTGTTCTGAATGCAAAGGAAACTTACAGCTGGTTTGTAGGTCTGATGACATGACTTTAAAAAAAATCATGGCAAAACACATACTAAATTAAATTTCCCATCTTATCCATTTTCGAGACAATGGTTGAATAGTGTTAAGTTCATCCACACTGTTATGATACCAATTTCCAGAACTTTCTCATCTTGCACATTGAACCTCTGTATCCCCTAATCCTCCATTTCAGCAACCCCCACCTTGTAACAACCACTATTCCTTCTTTCAGCCATTTTTTAATCAGAACAAGCAAATGATAGGGATAACTGTCATTTTCATACACAACAGCATGTTAGAATGTCCTTCTTTTATAGGGTGCATATTATTTGTTTGCATATGTCTGCACATTCTATTTATGGATCATTTTATAGATTGGCATTTGGAAATAAGCTTTCCCACATTGTTCATTGCTGATATTTTGGTCTACAGTATAAATGACTTTTGAAGACCCTGCTTTAAATTCTTTGTGTACATCCAGAAATGGAATTGATGGATGGTATTGTCACTGGGGTTTTGAGGTACTATGGTCCCTTTAGAGATTCTTTCTAGTTTCATGTTGTCTTGAACAAAGAATTGGACAGGAAATGCACAAGAGACAGTGATATCCTACATTTATTAAAGGTAAAAAAAGGAAATCTCACAGCGAATATGGGCTAATTAAATGTAGGAAAAAGTATGTTCTGGAGAGTGCAGAGCAGATCGGTGCCAAGGCTCACAGCCTGGAAAGGCTCCTGGCCACCATCTCTTATGCCCTTCTCCCCAAAGTTGACTTCTATCTAGGCCAGGCTACACAAAACTAGCTTATCTGGGGCCAGAATAACTAAAAGTAGCACTGTCTGAGTTTGGATGCTGTTCGGTACACGTGTCCTTGATCTCTGTGATTGACAGGTCACGCCCACTTGCCCACCCACTTTGCCAGGCCCTAATTTCCTGCTTCAGTGTAACATATTTTAAAAGAATAACTCTGGTACTGTATGTTTAGAAGACAAATTAAGGTAGAGACTAGGTGAAAGTGGGGAGATTGGTGGGAGGGAGGTGAATAAAATATGGGTGTTGGTGGTGTCTTGGGCAAATATGATAATGATATAGATGCTGATTAAACAGCTAGACTTGGGTAGAATTTTCTGGATGAGTTTGTAGAGTATAAGTGTGGTGGGAGAGAAAAAGAAGAGGTCCTGATAACTCCAGGGGTGTTAGAAATGGAGACAGGAGAAGGGGAGGCTCATTTAAGGAGTTGGGAGTTACCAAGTAATGGTTTGAGGGTAGGGCAGATAGCTCTGCAGTCTAAGCACCTCCCTGGCAAGTGTAAGGACCTGGGTTCGATCCCAGTACCACATGCTGTGTGGAACCTGCAGCCACCAAAACTGGGCTCGTGGTGCACTCCTGTAATCCCAGAGCTGGGGGAGGCTGAAACACTAGGAGTTGGGTTGCATAGCAAGATCCTATACCAAATATATAAAATTAAAAAAGAAAAAAAGGAATATGATTTGACATGGAAATGGATATATCAAGTACTTGACTGTATGTATTTCTATAATTTAAGGGAGACATAGGGTCTAATGATATCAATTTGGGAATTGTCTTCAATATATAGATGGTATTTTAAGCCACAAAATTGGAAGAAATTCCCTAGTGGGTGAGAAAAGAGTTCAAAGTCTGATCCCCAATGGTATTCAGAGTTGGAAACAGAAGAATAATAGCATAGTACTGAGAAAAATAAGAAGGAAAGGTGAGTGAAGTAGCTTGAAATTCAGTGCAGAAAATGTTTTGTCAAACAGGAAATGATCAAATGTTTTAAAAGCTGTTGACATCAAATATAGTCAACCAAGAAATAATCATTTTAAGTATCTGAAAATAATTAAATTTGTTTAATTAAAATAAATAAAAATTTGAACTAGATTTAGTTATCACTGCTTATCAATTGGGCTGCAAGGTATGAGAAATTCTGACATTCCTTGGCAGAGAAGCTGTGGGAACATTAGTCTCATATACTGGGATGGGAATAATAACTGGAATAAACTCTAAGAAATTTATGCAATAATTAGAAAAACTATATTCTGCTATAATAATAGCATGTTATTATTATACATTAATAATGATTAGTGGTAGCAGTAATTTTTGTTCTAATAATGTTATTCTTCACTCAATCACATTTCAGAGCTACCAAAGTAATTTTTTTAGGAAAAAAATACAGAAAGTATGTGATAACTAGCTATATTTCAATACCGTAATTATGTCAAGATAAATGTGCTACCATCAAAAACAAAAAACATAATGTGACTGTATTCCAAAAAGAGCTGAAAAGCCTGAGGACAAAATACATAAATTTTGGGCCTGGGGAGATGGCTCAGTGGAATAAGCACTTCCCTGGCAAGTGTAAGGGCCTGAGTTCAATCCCTGGTTCCACTAAAAAAAAAAAAAAAAAAAAAAAAAAAAGAAGAGAAAAGAAAAGAAAAAAAAAACCATATATTTTGTCTGCATTCACTTAAGATAAATTAACTATGGGAGAAGCATTTTTGGGGACAATAACAGTAAATTTGGTTATAGACTGGCTATTAATTTATTTTTTGCTAAGTTTGTTACTATTTGTTAGTTGTGGCAATGTAGTAATATCTTTTGGGTTATGATAGGAAAGTGATTATTTTTTAGACTGTATAATGACATAGGTAGTGAGGAAGTATTGGGACATTAAGGATTTGGTTTAAAATATTTCAGTCCTCTGAGTTTTGAATATTTCAAAGGAAAAATGGAAACCATGATAAAACTTTGATGCTGACTGAAATATGAATGATAAGTGGGGGATATGTTTGGCATACACTTAGTGCCATGTCCTCCAGGAATACCCATGTATGCCATAAGGCAGGGTTTCTATTTTTTAGAGAATAATTAATATTTCATTCTATATACTACAGTTGTTTCACTTGCTTATTCATAAACATTTGTTTTTCTGTATGTTGGTTACTGTAAATAATGTGACGGTGGATATGGGAGTGCAGATATTTCTTTATGACCTTGTTTCAATTATTTTGCAACATATATCCCCAGATATAGGATAGCTGGGATATTTAGTAGTTCAAATTTTAATCACTGAGGAATATCCATGCTCTTTACCAAAGCGCTGTACACATTCTTGCCAATAGCATACAAATCACAGAAGGCAAATAATGTATAACTTCACTTCCAGAAGGTATGTGAAAGAGCCTACTAGGAAATAAAGAGTGAAAACATGGCTGCCAGTAGAAGGAGGGGAGAAATGAGGAGTAGCTCTTTAATTGATTCAATATTTCAGTTATAAGGCCAGAAAATAGCTTAGTGGTCTAAAGCGCTTGCTTAAGCAAGCTTAGGCAAGCACAGGGACCATGGTTTGATCCCTAGCACCACCTTCTCCATCAGCCTGGCCCCCAGGATGGGCTGAGCCAGCCACAAGAAAACAAGACAAAGCAAAACAAAACAAAAAGTCAGTTATATAAGATGAACACATTATAGAGACCTGCTATGCATCATTGGACCTATATTTTACAATATTGTGCGCTTAAAATTAATTTAAGTGGGTAGATTTCAATTTAAGTGATTTGACCACAGTAATATTAAGAATGTAGAAAGGAGAGAATTTATTCTCTAGCTTTGTGCATATTTAAAAACTAATGATTTTAAAACTGATGACAAGAAGTGATAACATAGCTTGCCGAGTGGCACTGACAATGAAGTGGTTAAATTTAGAAAAGCTGTTTCTGTGCCTAGACTAGGATAAAATACTGGTTTGAGAAACAGGGATGTACCTTAGGAGCAGAGTGTTCATCTAGCATGTGCAAGAGGTGGGCTCAGTTCCCAGCACACGTACATACATACATACATACATACATGTATGCACACACACATACATATACACACACACACACATACATGCACACATACATGCACACACACATGCATACACATGCACACACACGTACATACATACATGCGTACACACACATACATGCATACACACATATATACTGGTTGGAGTATATTTAAAAAAATAAGACAAGAGGAGTTATCAAGGGAAAACACAGACAAGTCTTTGGAAGAGTAATGCGGGAAGAATCAGAGGGTAACATTATGAAGGGATATGTGAAATCAAAGTATTTGTAACCTTTTAAATTGAGTGATTTTGATGTACCTTTATGGCAACAGCTCATCTGAGCACAAGCAAACACGCTTGGAATTTTGTTTGTTCAGTGCTAAGGAACAAACCTAGGGCTTCATTCATACTAGGCAAGTATTTTGCCACTGAATATAACCTCTGCCTACAAATTCATTGAAAAAATATAAGTAATAAGGATGAATGCAGTGAGATAAATTTTAAAAAGATGAATTTCTCATTTAATTTTTATAGGGATGTTTTATCAGTGGAACATGCTTTATGTTAAACGCTGTCATTTCCACACAGAAGGACATGTCAATTTTTCTAATGCTAGTTGGACTCTAATTTTAATAAGCTGGCAGCTCCTTTCTGTTTAGCATTTTTTATATATAATTTTGTTGTTTTTGTTTTTTAGTATCGGGGATCAAACTCAGGACCTTGCACTTGCCAGGCAGATGATTAAACCACTGAACTATTCACTGGTCCTCTAACATTTCTTCCCTCTCTCCCTTCTTTCTTTTTTTCTCTTTCTTTTTTCCTTTCCTGTCTGTCTGTCATTTTTCTGGAGCTTGAGCACAGGGCTTTCACACTGAACTACATTCCTGTCCTTTCTTAATTTGTACTATTATTTTGAGACAAGGTCTCACTGAGCTGCTGCATTAGTTACTTTCTTCTCACTGAGACAAAACACTTGCAAGCTACAAAATTAAGAAGGAGCTCATGGTTTTTAGAAGAGTCAGTTCACAGTCATCTGGCTCCCAGGCAGAAATAGTAAGGTAGAAAGGCATGGCAGACAAAAGCTCCTCAATACATGGCAGCAAAGAAGCAAATTGAAAAGGAAAGAATCAGGGGTGACAAGAGGATACCCTTCCCAAGCACATCCTCAGGAGAACTTCCTGGCGAGCCCTTCCTGCTAACAGTAGAATCTGCCCTGAACTCCTTTGTGCATTACATACCTGGTAAATTCAGTGCTCCTATGATCTAACGTCCTTCCAAAAGCCCCACTTCTGAACACATGAAAAGTGTAAGGGGCCTTTTAAATCTAAACCAAAAAATTTGTTAAATAGCCCACACTGGCCTCAAACTCATGATCCTTCTTTTTTTTTTTTTTTTTTTGTCTTTTTGAGACAGGGTCTCACTAAGGCCAGCTTAAGTTCAGGCTGGCCTTAAGCTCACTTTGTAGCTCAGGCTGGTCTCAAACTCACAACAATCCTCCTGCCTCAGCCTCCCGAGTGCTGGGATTACAGGCATGCGCCACCATACCCGGCTCTCATGATCCTTCTGCCTGAAACTTTTAAGAGTCTCAGGGCCAGGGAGATGGCTCAGTAGGATAAGCATTTCCCTGGCAAGTGCAAGAGCCTGAGTTTGATCTCGCATTCGGCCAAAATGAACAAATAAACAAAAAGAAAACTTCTAGAGTCCTGAGATTTACATCATGTGCCACCACACCTGCTTGATATATATATATATATATAAATACATATGTAAACACCTGAAATTTTGTCACAGAATGTGCTGGCCATGGAAGTACTGTTTCATAAGAAAGCTTTGCATTATTATTTTCTGTACCATTATTAGTTAAACTCAAATTTTACTCTCAAAAGTCATATTAGTTTCTTTAAAAATGATGGCAGTTATTTTAATCTCTGAACACTGACAACAGGTTCTTGCTATTTCACACAGGTTGACTTGGAGTTCACTATGCAGCCCAGGCTGGTACTGAACCTATGAAGACTCTCCTGGCTCAGTCTCCTATGTGCTGGAATTACTGGCATGCATACCACACTTGGTGGAAGAGACTTGATGAAGCAACTCCTATAAAATTTAAATTAACAGAAATTATAGCTCCTAGACCTTCACTATTTACCAACTTGTTGAACATAACTAATATGCAAGCCTGCATTAAGTTTTATGGTATTGATATTTTGAGGATGCTACCTTGTTAGAAAATGTTGGTTAGAATATGTTTCATAATTTTCAGTATCTTCCTTGCTGGTTTTAAAGGTAGAATGTAAATGTAGTTTTTATTATAAAATTCCAGCATTTAATGAAAGTGTATAAAAGCTGAATCAAACTGGTGAGAGAGGAATGACTTTATAGTGATAGAACAATGTAGAGAATGATTTTTAAAAAACTGGGTGCACAAATAATGACATACTGCTCATTCCTGCCTATAGACTATGCTTCCACTTGCCAGAGAAGCACTTATTCCACTGAGCCATCTCCCCGGCCCCTTCCCCTCCAAAATTATCATTGTGAAAGTGGATTGACTTCTTATATTTCTTTTTGAAATGTTTCTTTTATTAACATGTATGTTTATACTTTATTTTAAACTATGGAACATTGTTTAAAATAAAACTCTTCTGGAATGACGGCAATTAAAATCAGTGTTCATTTGAATGAAATCATAGATTTCAATTAGAAAAATGTCAAAAGGGTTGTGCAAGAGTAAATACCTTTTTGCTAGTGTGTCAAAATTTCCATTGCAAATAGTGTATGGTTTTTGACTTAGTCCTTTAAAAACACTTGGTACAAGTGTACTAGAATGTGTTATAACATGAGTAGTCATTTATATTTTGAAATCACATTTTCACACTTACAAGACGAATTTTTCCAAAGTATGTCTTAATATTATATGCATGAGAGCAAACCTCCAGGGAAAATATCACACCTAAATTGAAAAGGCGCAATTTTTCACAACCCAGATGGAGGTGGAGATGATGCACTCTTAAAAAGGTGTTAGATGGCTTTAAAAACTGCCCTTATTTTGACAAAGTTTCTGACACAAAGGTTGCACTTGGAAAGACTGATGATAATTGGTAATGAAATGTGGCACTGGGGAAAAAGAAGTATTTTGAAATGAATTATAAACTTTTAATAGCAATACTGAGAAAATAATGTAGAAGTTGACACTTGATCTTTCTCTTCAATATTTTCAACTCTCAGACGCCTCATTATCTCAGGAATTAGCTGATCCATTTCTTACAATTCCTCAGACACAAAATTTTAGGGATGCTTTTAATTTTCACTTTATTTTACAACTAATGTACAATAACCAAATTCCATTGATCCCTCCTTCAAATTATATTGAAATGCTACCATTTTTTAACCACTACTAGTGGCTAGATTTCAAAAAGCTCTTCTAATATACCACTATATGTTCTCAATTATTCTTTCTCAAATAGCCTAATGCAATATTGTGGTTGAATGATCTTTCAAAATAGAATTTTACAAATTATTATCATAATAAATATTATCACAATTATATTAAATTATAAAAGTATTAACTTATTATGATGATGAATAAAATATGAATTTTAAAACATATCATGGT
Source organism: Ctenomys sociabilis (assembly GCA_004027165.1). Taxonomy (NCBI): domain Eukaryota; kingdom Metazoa; phylum Chordata; class Mammalia; order Rodentia; family Ctenomyidae; genus Ctenomys; species Ctenomys sociabilis. The sequence continues at coordinate 1,667 of PVKA01010968.1, read as the reverse complement.
AATTATCTGTTCCAAATGTTTTATGATCTCTTAAAGACAGTCCAAAAAATTTTAAAAGGCCTACAAGGTTCTTTATAACCCAGTATACCTCCAGATTATCTGCCCCTTTACTACCACTCTTGTTCTCATTTACTGAGCTGTTGTCAAATGTTGTAGTTCATCTATAACTTACTGAGATGCTGTAGTTCATCTCAGTAAAAAATACAAAATTCCACATGTTGACTCTGCTTGCTATTCTGAAATGTTATCAGGTAGATATTATTTGTAAGCTTGGAAGAGAGTTGTATATTATCAAGTGCATAACTCAGACTTGGAATCAGTCAATTATTCAAGCATTTTTGGTTCTTTTTCTTGAAAGATGTTATTTAGAAAGCATAGTCGGGCAAGGTAGTTTATCCCTATGTAGAGCAATGCTAGAAATAATGTGTGTATGTGTGTGTGTGTATGTGTGTGTGTGATCATCTATTATATGCATGAATACATTCATCCTTCATCTTTCCTTTATAGAAACAAAGTTAGAAAAAAATCTAGAAATTCTCCTAATGTACTACTGATATCTTTGCCCCTTTTCTTGTACCTTCCTTGGGATAGTAGAGTGATATATTTGTTGCTGAGCTTGAGACAAAAAAAATCTTGTGCATTTTCCCTGCCTCCTTGTATTTCTATTTCTATACAATGGAGAATTACTCAGCTATAAAGAATGATAAACTTGAAGCATTTATATTGAAGTGGATGCCACTTGAACATATACTTATAAGTGCAATGAACCAGGCACACATGGGCAAGTATCATATAGTCTCCCTAGTACAAGAAGTCAGGAGATTAAATACAATAAGAAAGGTATAACAATAAATAAAAATAACTTAGTAAGATAGTTAGGGTAAACTGAGCTGCATATGTTTCAGGGTACTAATCATCTTCTCTTCTGGATGGTTAATAACCTAAGTTCACAGATCAAAAATTGGAGAAATGGAAAGGCTGCAAGTTCAGACAACATTTTGGCCCTAGCCTTTCAAGGTCAGTGAAGACTCAGAACATAGGAGAACCTGTACTGTAATATGGAACTCATTTGTGCCCCAAATTTTCTGATCAAGGAGATTATGGAGCCACAGGGGAATGTGATCAATGATATATAGTGTGCTTGGGGAGAGTCATATGGAGAGAAACCTTTTTCTCAGGCTTTCATAGAGAGCAAACTGGTCAAGCAATGACTCTGACTCATCCACATGGCTGACACTGACAAAGGATCTACAGAGTGAGGTACAGGATTACAAGACAAACCCTGAAGGGACTTTACTCACCTCATCAGATACAAAAGTTTCATTCTTTGTTATATAGGTCTTGCTTTATCATGGTCTTAACAATCCAGCAGATAATTGTAAAAATGAGGTACATAAAATAAGGCCATAATAATAAGCTGAGTTGTAAATGGCTCTAGTCAACAACTTCTTCAGATAACCCACTAATATTGTGGACTGCTGGACTGTGTTGGATTGTTTTGCTGAATTCAAGCACTTATAATAATTGAATGACAATAGAATACCCATCTTTGATAGGACTAAACAAAAAAAAGGGGGATACAAAGGAAGAACCATTCTGTGTTTGTATAAACAGTACAGTTAGGATAAATATGAAATACTTTTACATAATTCTATGAGAAGAAAGAT
>PVKA01010967.1:0-62583 GCA_004027165.1 Ctenomys sociabilis | reverse complement strand
ATTGGAGAAATGGAAATAAAAACAATATTAATCTCCCCCTCCTCCCACCCTAGTCACTTTTCTGATCACTGGGACAAAATACCTGACACCTCAAATTAAAGAAATAGAGATGCATTTTGACTCACAGTTCATAGAAGTTTCAGCCCACGGCCGTTTGGTTTCTAAGCAGGACGGCACAGTGGAGGCACACAGAGGCGGCAAGCTGTTCATCCCACAGTGACCAGGAAGTAGTTGGGGAGGACCCAGCAGCAGACATGCAGAGGGTCTTGGCCCCTCAGTCCAGCCCCACCTCCTTAGGGCAAGTCAGTACACTTTGAACACATAAGACAAGACTGGAGGCCATGTTCACTTGAGACTGTAACAGTGCCCGTCCTAAGCCTCTTCTCTTCAGTGCCCCTCTTCTCCATTCCTACATGTTTATCCTTCTTAGCTTTGGGAACTAATCTTTCAATGTTTGACCTAATCACTCCTGCTATGTTTTACATTCTACAAAGCCAGAGGACATGTTTTTTTTTTTTTTTTTTTTTTTTTTTTTTTTTTTTTTTTTTTTTTTTTTTTTTTTTTTTTTTTTTTTTTTTTTTTTTTTTAACTCTTCTAGTTATACTATCAAGCACAGTGCCTGGTACCTAGTTTAAAATGGTATTAATGAACTATCTATATCTAGATCCCTTCCATGTGAATCTCTACTTTTTAAAATTTCCTCCTACTAAAAACAAATATTTTACTAGCTATATAACCAGAGAGACAAAATTTTTATTTGGCTCCTTAAAGGAACACTTACCTACAATCTTTAAAAACTAAAGGGATAATGAGAAAGCTCAGATGACTTACTGCCTGCTTAGGCAAGAATAGGAACTGGGGTTAGATCCCAGATACCACACACCGTGCCAGCCCTGCCCCTGGGCACTGAGCCAGCCACAGAGTCTGGGTGTGGTGGTGTATATCTGTAATCCCAGTACTGGAGAGGCTGATAAAAGTAGGATCACTACAAGTCTGAGCTGCTTAGTGAGCCGATTTCAAACTTGTCATGTCAATCAATTATTAATAACTGACTCTTTCTTTATAAGTAAGATTTGCTCACTCATCTACATTTTAATGTTATTGCCTCATACTTTGGAAACCATTCAGTTGAATATGTATCAACCCAACTTGCATTCTCATCCTTTTCTTTGCTCTCCTGTTTTCCATCTATGCTGTTTTGCCTACAATCCTTTGGTCAGGAATACATTATTCTCTTTTTTCTGCCATCTTTGTCTATTGCCTCCTTTACTCTGAATTTATTGCTACTTGTGGTCACACTGAGAAATTCCATCTTACTGTGACTCATTCCTGCACTAACATTCATTTACTACTGGTGATTTCATGAATTTGTCCTTTTATATTATTTCACATTTATTTGGATGCTGCCCCCATATAATTAGTCTGAAAGCCTCATACGTCAGAGAAACACTTTGACTCCATATGTTGTTAGACACTTGAAATATGACATTAAAATGATTGAATAAATGATGGTTTCATCCTGGATGAATAAAGCCAGTTATATTTTTAAAACTATGGTAAGATAGTGCTATCAAATGACATAAAGGATCATGTTTTTTTTAAATGGAGAATTAAATATTGTCTGAAATTATTAGATGCCTTTAATCAATATGGATTTCAATTCTTAATAAAAGGTTCTCATATTCTGATGTGGATATTTTGTCATGTCTAGAAATGACAAGGTCCTCAATCACATGGGAAGGACCTTAATTTGAAGAGAAAAATTGACTCCAAACTTGTTTCTGGTTTAAAAAAATGTTAAACTATAAATGGAAAGAGAGATTAATAAGAAATCCCACCAATAGGGAGAAAAATGCTAATTCTGTACGCTTTCTGTATTATGTCTCATTTTGTAGACCCAAATGAGACTGCTGGGTTTTTTGGCTGACAAAGAGATCTCATAGACGAGACAGTCTCCCTTACTCAGCAGCAACTGCTAAGGATACCAGATTGTCATGGCAATGATTATGGAAAAGGATGAACACAATATGGAAAGTCTGTTCTATAAAGACCTGCTCAAAATAATGTGTTCTTGTTACTACATATGTTGCATTTTTTCCATTTTATAAACAGTATTAATTATGTAACTCATCTACTTTTCTACATCTTACAAATAAAATAAATCTGTTCTTCTACATAGTCTTTCATGACATCATAAAAGAATAAAGTTCTGCCTCAAATCTGTCTATTTTTTTGTTGCTTACAACTTAGTTTTTAAGAGTTAATCTACTTAACTTCCACAAGATAGTCATTATTTACATAAAAAACAATAAGATATTCTGAATACTGAATTAATATCATACAACATAAATTAACTGCACTGATCTATTAAAAGGTCTCTAGAATGAGAAGCTTCATAAGCTAAAGTAGTCATTCATTAAATATCTTCACAGCTAGTAGATAGCAGAACAATTAATTTCTAGTAAAGAATGATAATTAAGAACAACAATGATAGATGATATATTTCTGGAGAAATCACTTTAACAAAATTAGTCTGCTTTAGAGGTATTGTATATGTAACCCCTCCCCAGAAAAAGAAGCAATTATTGAAAGTTAGTAATAACATACTAGTGCTGTGTTCTTATCTGAACAAGTTGAAGTATATTAGTCTACAGAGACAATTAAGCATAGTGGAAAGAAAGTCCAAATCTTAGTTTTGAAATTTAGCAGAAGTATTCCAGTGTAAACTACTGAACCAATCTGAGACCTAATTTTCTCATTTGTAATAAAATGACTAAAAGTATTTCAGATAGTTACAGACCGAAGTAAGGAAGATAATGTATAATAAACAATTTGCAGTGTTTAGCAAACAGCACACAATAAAAAGTTACCATCATCATTATAGTTTTATCCTTCAATTAGAAACTGGGGAATTTGGGGCCAGGGGGATGGCTCAGTAGAATAAGCATTTCCCTGGCAAGCCCAAGTGTCTGAGTTCAATCCCCGGTTCCGTAAAAAAAAAAAAGGGGGGAATTTAAGAGTGTTCTAATGAGTTTAATAACCATCATATTAATTAAAACCAAAGTTTGCTATACTTTATAATCATTTATAGTAAACTGAGTTGTGATTTTTGAGTTATTAATATTTACCTTGATATACTGAAGTATCAAAAATTTCAAATGCAAATGTCACAAGCACAATAATTCAGTACTTAATAAATGTATTTATTGTACAGACTTAAAATATGACTGATAGTAAAATTTTTGCTTGTGTATGAAGGTATATATGTCCGAAACCAAAATTTTCTTCTCAGAATTATATCCTAATCCTGTCAAATGGCACCATTAATCTAGTCACCCAGGCTACAATTAACCTCACATCAATAATCAATCCCTGACCCAACTAATAACTACATGTTTTCTGATACAGTTCAGAGGTTCACCATTTTGTCCTATAACCAACACAACATTCTATAGAACGCCTTCATGCAATAATCACGACTTATATCAGGGGAGTAAATTTTCATTACTCCCTTTCCCTTGAGAAGTATCCCAAAACAACAAAGTGAGTGAGAAGTGCAAATATCAAGCTTCTAAAACCCTTAAATCACACAATATGTTGAAAAGGTAATGAAGAGCAAACGGATGTGCCCAGGAATATAGAGAAATAGTATCTTGGGTTCTCAGAGAGAGCTGGCAGCTGGTGCTTCTCCGAGGTGAACTTATTCCCTGCATGTGAAGACATGAGTCCCTCCTTAGTAGCTGTTAACAGGGTTTGTGGGTTGCTGATGCTGAGAGATTCCCTGTGCTTTGTTGAGTATTGATCCATACAGAATGAGACACTAAAAACAGCATCAGCAAGGCCATTTTTTTTTTTCTAACTAGAAGTGTGCTTGATAATGATCTTTTCTAGAAGGATTACACAAGTGCATTAGCTGGTACAAGAAAAGATTATTTCCTTACTTTACAGTGCATTCATATTTTTTAATTAGTATGACAGTGGAAGCTAAATTTCTCATGTAATGTCTTAAAATAAGGTGATCTTTTAAGAGGTTTTAGAAACTGTTCCAGACATACTTTTTCTCTTTTCAAAAAAGGAATCTGTAACATACTTCCAAATAAGACACTTTACTCAAAGATTCAGTATTATGGGTAAGTTAATTTATGATGCTACTTTTTTTGGAAAACTCCATACGTATTCTAGAGAAGTATACATTTCATGAGTAGAATTAAGGAATTAGTTTTTCTCTTTCATATAGTTTCTTTAGTATTCATTCCAATTTTACTTTAAATTTATATATTTTTATTATTTTTTCAGTTATTTCAAATTAAAAGTACAAGCATTGGTACATTTAGACTTGATAAACATTAAAACAAGGTGTGTTTTAACTATTAAAGAAATTAATAGTTTAATAATTTTATTACACATAAAGTCAAATATGTAATAAAAACCTTCTTTACCTATAAACTGGTTTCTCAAAATAAAATTCATTATGCTGGGGCTATTAAGAGTTTTTTTTTCTGTACTTGAATATCAATTACTTGCTGGAAAGATTCCAGGCAGATCCCCTTTGTTTTAGGAACAAAACATTGTCATATGGTTCTAAAGTCTATTTAGTTGACATTATTACACACCTACAAAGTCTCTTACACAGTAGAGGCTTCTAGTTTCAAGGCAATATTTGACCACCTGTCCAAAATCAGCAACTCTTTTGATGGAGGAAAACCCAGCACTATGTGCCAGCCAGGCCTTGTACATGGTACTGACGCACAAGTGTAATTAATGAGAGCAGGAAATTCCACCTTACATACCATAGTCTCTAGTAAAGACAGTAACTGTCTCCATTGTGCTATGATTTTAGGGATACGAAGGAAGGCACATTGTTCAGCAAAGACTGGGAACGTTTCCATGCCTTCCTAGTAAAGTTTCAGCAAGGTATTTTGTTCACAGTCAGTTCATTTCATGTATGCTTAATATAGTTAGAAAAGAAAATTCTCTATTTGGGTTTCATCTTATAATACTATGTAAACAAAAGCCTCTTTAAAAATGTAAAGTTCTCTAAAGAGCTAACACACTAATAATATTAGCAATAAGTTATAACAGTATGATTTAATTTAAAAATGTGCATGAGTGGGTGTGTGCATGTGTGCGTCATATTCTTCGGGGATTAATGTACTGAAACATCACAAGTAGGCTCAGATGGCTAAAAGATGGAAACATTTTCAAATGAAAATTGTGTGAACTATTAAACAAGAGAAAATTTGGGGCACTTGGGCAAGATATGAAGAGGTGGGACTAGGCAGAGGCTACTATGGAAAAACTTCATTAATTTTACAATTGCTGGAGATCAGCTTTTAAAATAATATGTTTGCAACACGTCTCCAGTTTATTAGTCTTGAACTCTGGTGCAAGAAGAGAACATAGCTTGCTTATGTATTTGGTTGTTGCAGAGTCTCACTACGCAGCTCAGACTCACAGTGATCCTCCGGCTTTCAGCCTCTCCAGCCCTAGGATTACAGGTGTGTGCCACCATACTGGTTCTGTGGCAGCACAGCATGCCCTGGGGCAGGGCTGGAGTGGCATGTAGTGCCAGGGATATAACTGTGGTCCACGTGCTTGCCTAAGGCTGCCTAAGCAGGCACTGTAGTCCACTGGCGCAAGATCACAGCTTTGTAGACCTGCAGTAGGTGTCAATTTGCACCAACTTATCCCAGCTCCAGGGCAGCTGCTCACACAGGGATGATGAATAACAGTGTTCACTTTGAATTGGTTGTTATAAATGGAAACATAAAGATAACACTCTTTGGTAATGTTGTTCTCAGCTTGCACACGAGGCTCACCAAGGAAGAATAATGTGTCTAATGAAAGCCCTTTTCCAGTTATCTTCACTTGTTTAGAGAAGCACTGCGTGATTCTCTGTGGTGGAAGTAGCTGCCTCAAAATCTTCACTATGTTACAATGCAGTGATGTGGGAGCTCTGAGGCAACCTCTCAAAGCAGCCATATCAATACTCATGCAGAAGAATAGCACTTGAAGCATTAATCAATGTGTTTGATATGCTTCCTCCCTTGTCACTTTCTACGTTGTAAATCCTTTCCTTCATAGCTCCTCAGCAAACATTGTCTCTGCCCTGAAGGTTATTAAACAAACATGGAAGTAGAAACCAATGGGTAAATCTTCATTTCTATGTTAACATTCCAAGGAAAAGTCTAAAAGTAGTTTTGGAGAATAAGGCCAAACAGGATTACCTCTAACTAGTGCCTCTCCACCCCCAAAGATTTTAAAAACACACAGAGAAAAACAATCTGTGGACTAGAGAGGCTCTAGATTCTCCCAAGTGGAGGACTAGGACTAAAACCTTGGAGGAGAGGGGTGGCAATAAACACATGTGATGGGAGAAGCTTACAATGGCATGGAGATCTGGAAAACAGCCCAGGTTAGAGAGGACTAAAAGCAAACTTGCTGTTTTCTGATGTCCATGGATACTGGACAGTAAGATTTTCCAAGTACCTGCATAAAGAAAAGAAGATCCTGGACAGAACCAGTGACACCAGTAATGCTGCATCAAACTAAGGAGCTAAGCAGAGCAGGCTGGTGTACAATGCAGTCTTAATGCTATGCACAGCAACACTGATCACCAGTAACCGGACGCAGCGATATTCTTCTCTGAGGATGCCAATGTAGGTGGGTGCCAGTGGAAAGCAAGCCTGCTTCCTGGATGTCCCTAAATCGAGGTACAGAGGAATGCAAGGTAGTAATACCAAACTCTCTGTAGCACTGGTATAAATCAGGAACTTCTTCGAGATCACTCAGCAGATTAAATCATTTCAGTCTTGTAACACCATGAGGTGGTACACTCCACCACTTAACCTACAGAAGAAGCTGAAGTTCAGAGAGGAGATGCACACTGGGCCTATTCCTGACATGCTGGTTGGGGTGCAGAACCTTGCTGAAGTCTGGCAGCTTGGATGCAGTCTTGGGCTTGCGGGGCGTGGCCAACAGCTCAATTCACTTAAATTGGCTTTTATGGTTCATTACAAACATGCTATTTTTATTTGAAAGTGAAAACTTATTCTACAGAAAATGATTTGCACATAGATATTTAGAGGTAGAAATACTTGTGGCTTGTCCCTACAGTTTGATCAGTACATTTGCAGTGATTCACTTTTTGCTTGCCCAAATGTAACTTTGAGATAGTCTTTTATTTTCTGTACCAAGCTTATTCTCAGGTCTACAATTATTTCTATTCAACCTCAATTACAATCTCTACCTCTTAAAAATTAGGGCCTTTCAGTTTCTAATCTATTTTCTACTTTGCATTTTTAAATTTTTATATTTATTAGTACGTGTTGGTGGTACTTAATGCTTACATCCCTCATGGGGATTTGGTGTATGCACATAATACATCTTAATTCATTTTCCATCCCCTCCTCCTTTCTCTTCATCTGTTTCCTTTTTGAAAAGATATATTTATTTCCTATTATTTATCTTTTATTTTGCCTTTATTTATACTTTACTTTCTCATCTAAGAGAAACCATACTATACTTAAGCTTGTGAGTCTGATTTTTTAGACTGTTGTAGTTTGGTTTCTTTCTTTGTTTTTGCAAGGTTAATAATATAATACAGGACACATTTTATAATATTTTGTAATGAATCATCAAAAGAATTATATACAAGTTCAGCAAACCTATCCACACAATAAATACTAAAGAATCCAGCTGAGGGCCTAGCACTCATAATAATGCCTCCCACAAGTCTAATTGGAGGCCTACAGCCCACAACAAAGTCCTATGCAGGCTTACTTCATGAATCTGAGTTGAAAAGGCCCAAAGGTTAGTGGTGGAAGCCAGAATGTCCACGCTAGCGGGATGAAGGATCTGTGCTAGCAGGCTGAGAGATCTGAACTGGAGCTAGGAAGCAATGTTCAAGGTAAGCATCAGAGCTCCCTCAAAAGTACCACTGCCATCCTCAGCAATAGAGGTTCCAAGCTCCTCCAATGATGAGGAAAGCTGAGGTCTCTTCAGGCAAGCCAACGCAACAAGCTTGTCTCTGAGGCTGAGCAGTGCACCGTCTTCCTCTCTGGATCCAAGAAGCAATGCTCAAGATGAGGACCAAAGCTCCTCCAAGGCTCAAAAAAGAACTAGCGGCATCTGACAGCTCCCAGAGATTCTTCAAACAATTTCCCTAACAATGTTTTGGCAGCTTCTCCTGTTCTGCCTTTATTCTGCTAGCAACAGTCTTCAGGTGGGCCTCCCACACTCAGAACCATGCTAGTTTAATTTAGCTGGGTGTAATAAGTTGACCACCAGTTAGAAATCTACTACATTCACTTAAGACTACAGAATTAAGAGACTCCATTTTCCTACAAAGTTTATCTATCTATCTATCTATCTATCTATCTATCTATCTATCTATCTATCTATCTATCTATGTATTTATTTATTTATTTATTTTGTCTTTTTGAGACAGGGTCTCACTATGCAGCTCAGGCTGGCCTTAAGCTCACTTTATAGCTCAGGCTGGTCTTGAACTCACAACAATCCTCCTGCCTCAGCCTCCTGAGTGCTGGGATTATAGGCATGCGCCACCATGCCCGGCAAAGTTTATCCTTTTAATGTCAGAGTAGGATTCCATTGTCTATAACAATACACTTCATCTATTTATTTTTTGATGGATATATTGACTTCTTCCATGATTCAACTATTATAAGTATGGTTATAAACATGGGTGCAAATGTATCACTGTAATATGATATCTTTAAGTCTTTTGGGAAGAGTCTTCACCTACTCTTGTCTTCAAAAGTTCTCCTTATTTCAACTTTAAGCAGTCTAAGAGTTTCTGTTTTAACATTTAGATTTGTAAACCAATTTCTTTCAGTTTAGAACATGATGAGAGATATGGACTTAAATTCAATCTTCTATCCATGGCTAACAATTTCTCCAGCACCATTTGCTAAAGAAACAATACCCTAGAAACAAGACAGAATTTTACTAAACAACATGTTAGGAATTCAACAATGGTTGCTATATTGTATACTGTTGTCTTCAAATTAATTGTTCAGTTTACCAGATACAAATACGCAAAATTTGCAAAAATGAGAAAGAAGCAAAAATGTTAAGCATTAACTATTATTTTCAATAGGGAAATGGGTAAAAAGATGTGGTTATTTTATACAATGGAGTACTTACTAATCAGCTATAAGAAATCCAGAGGCTATTATAGGGAAATGGATGCAACCTAGAGACCCTACTCATAAATGAAATCAGACTAACATATGAAACATCATGTGTCTCCCTAGTGTAAGATCCTGACTGAGTAAATAAAATGGGAATGGTATATATTTACATACCCAACTGTTTTTATCAGTGTAGCTTCATAAATAATTTGGAGTATGGGATTATGATGTCTCCTGTTTTGCTCTTCTGGTCCAGGATTTATTCCAAATGAGTTTTAGGATTGTTTTCTCTACTGCTCCAAGGGATGTTGTAATTTGATTGGGATTTGTTAAATCCATTTATCAGTCATGAAAGTATGTACCTTTTGACAATATTGATTCTACTGATCCAATGGCTATTTTTCTTTTTCTGAGGTCCTCAATATCCTTTTTTATGGTAACGTAATTATAATTGGATATGTCTTTGCCCTTCTTGGTTTGGTTAATTCCTAAGTATTTAATTTTTATTGATGTGATTTTTGAATGGTACTTTTTCCTAAAGTCTTTCTTGGGATATTCATTATTAGTATACAGGAACATCAATTCTTGTGTGTTGATTTTGTATCCTACTGTGATTTTAACTGTGGTTAAGCCAAATTGAGAGAGAAACACTCAGCTAAGCTAGATCAACATAGTTCTGGTTGTAGCTGAAGGAATTAGCTAAAGACAAAATAAGTTTAAGCGATGCCAATTGATAGGCTTATTACCTGAATTGAATAAAAGGGAAATGAAGATGGAAGGCTTGCTTCTGTTTCTGTGCAGGAGTTCTAGTCTTCACCTTCATGTTGGATGTATTCTGGCTTCCTGCACAGATCCAGCCTTCCAATGCATACCCTTTGTCTTCTTCATATGGACTTGCATGGGACTCCACATTGAGTTGCAGGCTTTGACATCTGGCTGCTCCTTCAAATATTTAGCATACAGACAATCCTTTTTCATTCATCTACATCTGACTCTGCAGCCAGCCACTCTAAGTCTTCCTTACATATTTATACATCTCACATTAAAGCTGTTTCTCTACTAAGCACTGATTCATACAATTACTGAATTTGATTATCAATTCTAGGTGGAATTTTTTTTTTGCAGAATTTTTTTTTTTTTTTTTTTTTTTTGGTTTTACATGTAGAGGATCATGTCATCTGAACACAATAATAATTTTGATTACTCTGGCTAATGTTTCAAGTATAAATTGAACATGAATGACAACTTTGACTTGTTCCACATTGTAGAGGAAAAGCTTTCTGTTTCTTCCTATTTACTATGATGTTGGTAGGTATGTTATAAATGGCTTTTATCAGATTGAGATATGATCTTTTCATACCTATTTTTTTCAGATAAACACTAGATTTTGCCAAAGGCTTTTTCTTTATCTTTTGAGATTGACATGTAATTTTCATCTTTGCTTCAGTTTATGTGATGTATTACATTTATTTGTTTGCTTATATTGAGCCATCCTTGCACTCCTGAAGTGAAAATTAATTGGTTATGATGCAACATCTTTTTGATGATTTACTGCATTCTGTTTGCTAGTGTCTTGTTGAGGATTTTTCATCTCTGTTCATGAAAGAGTTCTTTTTCTTGGTTAAGTCTTTTTCTGGTTTTGGAATAAGGACAATGGGTTCTATATTCTACATTAAATAATTTTTAAGTATATGATTAATTTCTTAGTGTATTAACATCCATTCATAGAACAAAGTGCTCATAATTACATAGCTGAAAATACTGGAATATTTAATTCTATCAAGTTCATTTTATTTACCTCCTAAAGATGTGGACAAGATTAATAAAGTCATGTAGTGAGAGATTCACATGAGACAGAAAGGGACATGAGAGGTGTTCTTCATAAAAACTCTTCTCCTCCTGTCACCAGCTTTCCAATGTCCTGGCTGAGGAAGCATGAGTTGGCCCTCAGAAGATAGTGATGCTCTACCCAAACATGGAAGATGAAGGATGCACAAAACTTGAGTAAAAACACTGAGTTCAAAAATACAAAGAAAAATTACACTCAGAGTTTATGATCTCTCTCTCTCTTTCTGCCTTTTTTTCTTTTGTTATTGTTGCTTTGTTTTGTTTTTAGTGGTGGTAAACATTCCTGTGCCACAGGGCTGTGTGCATTTTGAAAGGTTCTAGAAGTTTCATATATTCACAGCACACATATAATGTATACATATATGTATTCATACATACGTTTACTTTTCCAGTACCTCTGAGATTTGGGTAGTAGAGTAACATATTGCTATCCTACAGATGAGAAGGAGATGCAAAGTGCCAGCCAAGTATCCATAAGCTACTTTCACGTAATTCTATGAGAAGAAAGATTTGCACTAATAGCGTTTGAACAGAGGATATCCTGTCTGCTTCCTGGGCTATGGAAAATCACTAGGAAGATAACAATGTAAAAAGTATTAATTATTGAAACTGTACTATAATTCAGCTTTAAAAAAAGATAAGTATACAGCTACATTCTCTTAATTGAATGAACAGAGGCATCTGCTCTAATAGCATTTGTAAATGGAATATCATGTCTGCACCTTGTACAATACATAACCACTAAGAAAACAATATGCAATGTATTAATTATTGACTGTTCTACTAATTTTATTTGAAACTGTCTCATTCCTATTTGTTCTTCAATAAAATTATGGAAAAATATTAGCATAATGAATATTTTATCAAGAAAACGAAAAAAGAAAAACCTAAGTAGGGCTATTTAACCCTTACAGTGTTGCATTTCTTTCCAGGTTACCACAGTTCCCACTTAGCCCTTTCCACCCATTACCCCTCTGTGAGCATATGATTGTATAAAAGTGGTTCTCAACACTGCATGTTGTAAATCTTAAAAAATATTAGAAATGTCAGTACTTGGGCTCCATTTCAGACAAACTCAACCACAATCTCTCAACCTGAGGCTTTGTGAATGGGTATTTTATATGTGCATCCAGGGTTTAGCATCACTGTCTTTTGAAATCTTAACTGAGAAATTAAGACAATTTCTTTAAAAAAATTGTGTCATAGAGTAGTAGTTTTCCATCATAGCAGTACAATAGCCCTGGAGTTAGACAGGATGCTTAAAAAGCTTAAAGCCTTAAGCTCACGGCAAAAAATTCCACCTTAATGGTAGTTATGAGGCAAACAGACATTTCTGATTTTGAAAATTTCCTCATTCTAATGGACAGTTGAGACCACATAAAAAGTGGAAGCCACAGAACGACTTGGAAGAAAATGGTATCAACATGGTAATGGGTTGTGACAGGTATAGAAGATGGGAACTGAAAAGTGCTGAGAGAAAAGCAAGAGGTAATTAAGTGGTTCTATTAGTTTACTTTCTGTTATTATTACAAAACATTTGAGGCAAGGTACTTGGTAAAGAGGTTCACAGTTTTGGAAGTCAAAGTCCGAGATCAGGCAGCTCTGTTAGCACAGGTGAAATCCTCTGGGTTATCACACACAGCTATGGTGGGAAGAAAGAAATGGATGTCATGGATTGTGTTTTGTTGTACCCCAAAAGCTTCATGCAGTCATTGGGGCAGTGGGATTCTATAGTTTGTAATTTGTTCATGATCCAACTAGGGTTATGAGTGTGAGTGCTTCAGGGATTACGGGTGTAAGTGTTACACCTGACCTGGAGCATACGGTATGAATGCAATATAAAGAAAGGAGAGAGAGACTTGCCACTGACCCTGTTCCTATTTATTTATTTATTACAGGTCTTTCTAGCAGCTCAGCCTTGTAGTAATCCTCCTTTCTCAGCATCCCCAGTGCTGGGATTATAGGTATGTGGCACCGTACCCAGGTTCAGTGGCTGACACAGTGCACCAGGTGTTCCAGGGCCGGCATGGCATGACCGGGGATCCAACCTGGGTGCTTGTGTTTGGCAGGTAGGCACTTAGGCCACTGAGCTATCTCCTCAGCCCTGTTCCTTCCTGTTTGTTCTTGCTGTTTTATTGTTTTCTGCCACCATGAACTGCTGCCCTCTGCCATGTGCTACACTGCCTTGGAGACAGCAGATTATGTACTGAAACCTCTACAAACTATGAACTAAATAAATCTTTCCTTCCTTCATTTTGGATGTCAGATATTTTGTCCCAGCAATGAGGACAAAACAAGGGAGAAGGAGAAGGAAAGAGTGCAGCCCAGAGCAACTCAAGGGTTAGGCTTGCTCTTTTTGTAACAACCCATTCTCATGGGAACTGACTCATTATGAAAGATGAGCATTAGTCCCTTCAGAGGGCGGCACCATAATGACCTAAGTATTCCCCTTTCAGGGCCCATGTTTGAAGTTCTACTACTTTTTAAGTGGTGATCAAGCTTCCAAGTTTTTGAAACCTTAGCTGACAAACCGCACATAAACAACAGCAATAATTTATTTTATACTGATTAGGGCTGGAAACAGGGATACGGACAGCATTAGGATGGAAATAAAAGAATCTATGGAAGAGATCTGAGGATAGATGTTCCTGTTATACATCAGTAAAACTGCCCTCCAATTCCTATTCTTAGATCAACCTATAAGTCTGAAATTGGACATTAATCTACTGTGATGGCAAAATGAGAAAATAACTTCAATTCCTAATTCACGGTAAAATAGTTCTGGGTTGACACCTTCCTTAAGCACTTGACAGAGGCAAGCACTTGTGGCCTCTGAAAAACACAGATACAACTCAGTTCCCAAAATATTCCCCATGATAAAATGTTAAAAAGAAAAACATATACTCACAGTAAATAAAGCCACAGAGGAAAAAAAGAGGTATCAGGAAAAATAGTAACAAAGATGACAGATTCACAAAATTTCAGATTCTGGAATTATCAAACACAGTATATAAAAATAGCATGTTTGAAGGATATGAAGACATAAGAGTCAGGAACTATTAAAAAGGACCAAACACTTCTGAATAAGTAATATAAACTTTGAGTAATAAAAATAATAACTACAACTAAGAAGTCAAAACATACAACTAAGATTAGAGCTTAGGATATAATTAATAAACCTATAAAATTATCCAAGTTCCAAAATTTAGAGTAAAAAAGACAAGGGGAATTAAAGAAACACTAAACAAGAGAGATAATTTAGAAGCATCAGGATATAGAATCCTAAAAGGAAAGGAGAAAATGACATGGAGGCAGTAGGTAATAATGGTAAATATTTCCCAGGACCAATGTAAGACATTCACCCTAAGACTGAATATGTCTAATTTAATATATTACAGTATCAGCGACAGCAGTACAGGGGAAAGAACCCAGGTCCTTGAGGTTTCCAGGCACATGCTTAGACCACTGAGCTATCTCCCCAGCCCATATAGGCTTTTTTTTAAAAAAAAAGAAATTTGTTGTTAGATATGGGAAAGTAAAGATGAAGAATACCAAAGACAAAGTCAAGATTTTTAGAGTAGCTAGAGAAAAATTCTAGTGAAATAACTTCAAAATAGCAAAATAAACCTGAGAAAATTCAGCTTTATCATAGAATAGTATACTCACAAAAAATACGCTCAAAGAAATATAAGAAAAATGTTTTCAAATGAGTTTACTACCATCAGTACCTCATTAAAAGTATAGTAAGGAGCTGGGGAGATGGCTCAGTAGAATGTTTCCCTGGCAAGCACAAGGACCTGAGTTCAATTCCCAGTTCTGAAAAAAAAAAGTATAGTAATTCTTCAGGATGTTCTTCCAGCAGAAAGACAGGTTTACTCTATCTGTAAGGTGGTGTAAAGGAAGTAAAGAAGTAGATAAACTGTTTTGTTTCTACATTAAAAATCACCAGGCTCTTTACTTAAAATCCAACTAGCATGTGAGCTCCAAACAGAAATATGGCACACAAGGAAATTCTATGTGGTACAGCTTTGTAGCGAGGCAGGCACAGCCAGAACTGCTTAAAGGCAGGAGTAGCTGGAAAGAGCAGACAAGTTTGCTTCCCTAGAGCTTCTAAAGATAACAGGACCATCATGACATATTGATTGCAGCCTGGTGATCCAACTTTTGACTTCCAGGACCATTTTCATTACTGAGGCTGCGAAGTTTATGGCAACCCAGAACTTTCACTCCCAAGTATCTATCCCAGAAAAATGAGAATGTATATCTATATAAATATTCCTATGAAAATGTTTGCAAGTTTTATTAGCTCAAAATAATAGAAATAAATCAACATATGAAGAGTGTACAAATAAAATGTGCTACATCCCCACAATGAAAAATAGCTTAGATCAGAAAAGAAAGATGTCTTAAGCATGCGACCTCAAAATTGAAGGGAATCAGGTGTGAAAAAACTACATATCATGATGAATCTGTTAATATAAAGTGTTCAGAAAAGGTAAATCTTTAGACAGAGAAGACAGGTTGGTGTCCTGGGGCAAAGTTAGAATGATTAATTAAGGAGAGAACATGAGGATTTTTCTAGGTTAATCAAAAGGTTCTGAAACTCGATGATGATGATGGATACACACCTCTAAATCTATCAAAACATAATGAACTGTATATGTAAAATAGGAGAATTTTTCAATAGAGGAATTATACCCCATTGTATTAGCTTCATGCAACTACAATAAGATACTGGAAGCAACAGACTTACAAAGAGAAAAGTTTATCTATCATATAGATCTTGAGATCCAGAACAAAATGAGGTGGCCCCATTCCTTTGGACCTCAGATTGATGCCAGATGGCAATACTGGATTTTATGAAGCAAACCACTCGCTAACACCATAATCCAGGAGACAGAAAAACTATTCAGAAGACCCACTGAGCTCCATCTCCTAAAGGTTCACCAATGCTCAACCTAATACTTACAAAATTGCTATTTGAGAACCAAGCCTTTAACATATTGGCCTTTGCTCATATTCCACTCATCTTTCTCATCCAAGCTGTTTATTTTTTCAATAGTACAATGGACTGAACCCAGGGCATTTGTACTGAGCTCCATTCTCAGGCCTTTCAGATTTTGAACAGGGCCTCTCTAAGTTGCTGGACTCAAACTTGTGATCCTCCTGCTTTAGCCTCAAGAATATGCTGGGATTAAGTTGTGTGGCATTATACACTGTTAAAGCTGGTATTTTCTTTAAGTACTGTGCAAGAAAATATAACAATTATATAAAAGAACATATCTTACCTAATCATATCTTTAAAACTACATAATTCATATAATAGTTGACTAATATATATTAGCTTTTTATATATTATTTTATTTATCTAATCATGAATAGATGAGGGGCCAGGGAGATGGCTCAGTAGAATAAGCACTTGCCTGGCAAGTGCAAGGATCTGAGTTCAAATCCCTGGTTCCACAAAAAAAAAAAATGAATAGATGGATATATGGGTTGAATCCATACCTTGGATAACATGAATAGACTGATTATATTTTCTTGGGATACATACTAAGTAATCTGACACTTGCTCACATACTCTTAATTTTCTGAGGAACCTCCATACTATGTTGTATAGTGGCTGTAGTAATTTATATTTCCATCAACGGTGTATAAAAGTTTTCTTCATATCCAATTCTTAGCTTTTTAAAAAATTTTGTAACCATTCTACCATTCTAGCTGGGTAATATATCATTATAACTTTGATTTGCATTTCTATGATAGTGACTTGTTGGCTATATGTAGGTCTTCTTTTGAAATGTCTATTCAGTCAAGACACTGGGACATTTTTAAATCAAGTTTTTTTCTTGTTATATAGATACTGTACTGCTATTCTTAAGCAAAGGCTCATGGCAGCCATCTTGTTAAAAACGGAAATAATTTGTGATACTGTCAGGGTGGGTGCTTGATGTAAGAGCTTCGAAAAAATTCCATCCAGGTTTAGTAATACTCTAACAATCATAAAAATGTGAGGGGACATTTGGTAGCCTTTTATAGACTTCATTTACAAGGCAGATGCTGCTCCTTAGAAGTGTTTGCTCTGTAGTTTAATTCTACTTTTCTGTACAGTATGTACTTGTTTTGGGTAGGCTGAAAATGAAGACGAAAAAAGATGACTTTATTTAGCTGTTTCTTTTCTTTTTCTAGAAGAGTTAAGAAAAAAAATGATTTTAAGCAATAAAAGGTAGTGGGCAAAAACAGTAATCCTATGTGAGCTAACAAAGTATTCTGTATTATTTACTAAAAATAATAGCTAATGCTTGTTTATTAAGTGCATATTCTTTCCCAAGAACTGTACTAACTCATTTAATCTTCAGAATAAATCTACAAGTTATGTAGTATTATTCCCATTCTACAAAGAAGAAAATTAAAGTTAAAGAGGAAATGAACAGTCTGAGGGAACAAGATAGATAAATTATGACAGGTTTACAAGACATCAGACTCTAGTACATTGTAACTCTCACTATGGCCCAAAGAATTAGGATAAATCTAATGTTTGAAATCAGAAAGTTTAAAATGCAATTAGGGATTTAAAATCTATTATTAAAAATTCTTAAAGTAGTTGAACATATTTATGCTGACAAACCCTAAGTTTATATTATACAATCCTAACTGCTCATCTGAGAGACTTGTGTATCATTTTCCAACTTGAAATCTCCACTTGTATGTAAAAAAATAAAAAATCTAACTATTATGTCCAAACAACTTTGTTGATTTTTTTTTTTTGCCCTCACAGGATCCCATCTCAGTAAATACAATATTTATTCACTTTTTCTGGCCAAAGTCGTCAAAATATATTCTATCTCTTATGTTCTTCACTGTTCTACCTCAGTCAAACACCATTATATTTCAATTATTGTAGTAGCTTTTCTGCACTCATTAAGATAGGTTCTCAAGTATTAAATGTATTAAAATATATATGGTCCATAGATACACTGGTGAGCATAGATCAGAAAGGAAATTCCTTCCATGAGGTCATCTAAATTACTAAGCCAAGGAGGCACTGTCATCATCTACAGTACCTTCTATGCCTGCCCAGCCAGCAGGGGAAAAGAGGGTAGGAAGATGTGACTGGAACATTTTTATGGACCAGGCCTGGAAGTGGGCCCACTTCTTGTTACATTAATTGGCCAAGATATAGTCAGACAGTCTCCCCAAATTAAGTGGAAATAGAACTTGGAAAACATGTTCCAAACACCTACCACCACCAAGAAAAAAAAAAAAAAAAAAAAAAAAAACCAAACAGATAAAGACATTTGGGGGAAGAATCAACATTATTTTCTACATCTTCTTATTCTAGAACACAGGCTATTGCATCACAATTCTGAAATTGGAGAAAACAACTTCACCCTTAAAAATATTCTTGTTAATATCAAGGACTGACCACAGTAGAAGACGACAGGTGCAAGGGTCATGTCTACTTGTAATGTTGACATACTTTTCTGAAAGTGGCAGTTTTGAGATGTGCTAGAATGTTAATTTTATGCTAAATCAGAAGATAAGTAGCAATATACCTGATACTATTAGCGGTTTACTAGAGCACTGTTTTCTAATCAAGTATCTGAAGGCCTGGTTTAACTTGCAGCACAGGAAATGATTTTGGCAGGTGAAAAGTAATACACTGAACCACAGAAAGATAAGCAGTTAAAGGTGAACTGCAAGAAATAACAAGAGTTCTATGCAAAGTCTTTGGGACTAAATCAATGATTATTTTACTAAGAAAAAGGAGTTTACATCCTATAGGTGGAAGAAGGGAAAATATAGTGATTGTGACTTGTCTGCTGAATAGATTATTTTAAGGGACAAAGATAGGAAGTGTACCTTTTTATATTGTTCTGTGTCCAAAGAGACAATTGCAGAAGTAAAAGAACTCCCAAGAAGTGGTTTAAATGGAGGCAGTAGGGTAATGAAAATAAAATAGATTTGGGGCAATAAATCTTTTTCTACCCTATACATACACCTTTTTGAACATAAAAATTCTTTAAAGAACTAAAACAAAGCTTTTAAAAGGGACCCCACACACTGTTTATTAACTTATCAAGGGAAAAAACACCCATTCATATATTTTAATCAAAACTTTCAACTGATTTACTTGATTTTGTAGGTGTTAAAAAACTACTTATGACCTAAAAATTATTGTTTATTAAACTGCTATATAGCTTTCTGCAAAATAGAATATTTAAAGATCAACCGGAATCACTTTTCCAAAGTTTCAGTTTCTGAAGGTCAAATAACTATGTAACTGCTTAATAAAGAAGCCAGAAGTACCTCTAAATATCTCTCGGCTCTGATGGGCTTATATTCTGTTGCTTAGGTGAGGTATTAGCAAAGCTTATTTATTTTCATTTCCAAGGCTTTTATTTCCTCATTCCCTTGTGGTAAAACTGATTTCCATGATGATTCCCTTCTTAATTTTAATACCCTTTTTACTCATCATATAGACATAAGAATTTTCCATAAAATAATGAAATCCTTGCAAAGGAAATGAAGACAACTCAGAGAGTAAAATAAACTAGCTCCTTTTTCAATTAATTGATCCACTGACATGTGCATATAAGATTTTTTTTAAACCTAGGAAAATAAGGTTAATTAACATAAAAAAGCTTCACTCATCTAGATGCTGAATTTTGTATTTTACCCATGCTGCCTTAAGTGCCTTGATTTCCCAGTAATGACCTAGTTCTCCTAATGAGGAACATTAACCCCTGGCTGTAGCTGTCCAGGACTTAATTGTCAACTGCAGCTGAAATAGGGGACTTTGCCGATCAGCAGGTATGTGGTATATTAACTCATGTCATTTCAACCCCTAATAAATAAATCTGTTGCTACGGCAACAGGAAGATCAGCTCTATCAGTATTCTCCCTCCCAGTAACCAGCCCCCCTTCCTCTTTGGGAGGAAACTGCCTTTCACACCCAGCTTAGGAAAAAAAGAAGAAAATTAACTACATATAACCATAATTAGAAGTAACATCATGTCTCATTTTACAAATGTATCAAAATTAATGAAAAAGGACAGCAAGGAGAGAAATATTTTTGACTAAGATCACGACAAATTATGTTCTTCAAGAAAAGATAGGCACTACGAGGTATACATCTTAAAACAAATCTCAAACATTTCATTTCTTTGTGTTTCTGAATTTTCCACTTCTTTTGTTTATCCAACAAATGATACTAGCTGGAACAGTGCTGAAGTAGCTAATTAGTTACATACCCAATAATGAAGATGATACAAGGAAAAAAGAAACCTTATATAATTTATAATAGTTACTACTATTCTACCTTGGGCTTCTTTGCTATTAATGACTGAACTAAAAACAAAAAAAGAGAAATCTGTTCATTGAACCTCAGCTTGGCTAACCTATAAAAGCCATTAGTAGGGATTTTATATAAGGTTTGAAGAGTGACATTTGTGGACTGTTTTATAGTAATTTCACAAATGAATTATTGTAAAAAGGTAGGTAAAAATGTTCTATAGGGATCTTTGCTTCTGGATTTATTTTTCAAGGCTAATTTAGATATTCCTTTGTTTTTTTAAACCAGTTTGACCCTTCCTTCACAATTATTATTATATTTCTGTTAAAATAAATTGATTTTTAACAAACTTCTAAGAATTTGTATTTTTAACTCATATACTGACATTTTATAAAAAATAAAAGAAAAACTAAACAAAGATTGATTTTCTTCCTTCCTTCCTTCCTTCCTTCCTTCCTTCCTTCCTTCCTTCCTTCCTTCCTTTCTTTCTTTCTGTTTTGTTTTTATGGTACCAGGGATTGAACTCAGGACCCTGCACTTGCAAGGCAGGCACTTATTCTACTGAGCTATCTCCCCGACCTGACAAAAACTTTCTAAAATCAGTGCTGATCAAAACCATTTTGACCTGCCATTCAGTAAGCTAAATCTCTTTATGTTTTCATTATCATCTCCTCAGAAATTTCTTTCTTTTTTTTTTTTTTTTTTTTTTTTTTTTTTTTTTTTTTTTTTTTTTTTTTTTGTCTTTTTGAGACAGGGTCTCACTATGCAGTTCAGGCTGGCCTTAAGCTCATTTTGTAGCTCAGGCTAGTTTTGAACTCACCACAATCCTCCTGTCTCAGCCTCCCGGGTGCTGGGATTACAGGCCTGCACCATCACGCCCAGCTTCCTCAGAAATTTCTGATCAGAACTTAATTACAATGTAACCATCAATCAGAAAATAGTCACCTCATAATCAATTAATTATCACTCTCAAATAACATCCTATAAGTATCCCCATGTTCTATGTACTCTGGCTAGATTGAAAAAAATTTGAAAAAATACACCCAAAGGTGAAAAGGAGTTTCTTTCATATTCCAGAGGGACCCCAAACCCAAGCAAATATCATCACTTAAAACATGCAATGAGCCTGGCTTGAAGGCAAGTGGGAAGTAGAATGTTCTGTTACATGCTCAGGTGGTACCCTGAACTGTGTACTGCCTGTGGTGAGGAAACTTAAGAGTCAGGGGAATTCACACATTGCTGGGATATCAATAAGGGCAGATATCTTTGGAAAGCATTGGACTGAGGGTATCTTTAATGAAATATAATGGTAACTACCATCATGGAAAAATAGAAAATAATAACATGTGGAGCAACAGAGGGGATATTATTCCTGACAATGGGAGGAAAGAGTGAATTAATTATAGAGAGGTCAGGTCAACTTGGTTAAAGTTATAGTAACTGGGAAGGAGAAATATATTAAAATTCACACAATCATACACATGACATATTAAATGTAACAAACAGGTCATCCTGCACCCACTCACCTTACCTGCCCACTGACCTACCACCCATCCATCCATCCTTTTACCCAGCCATCCACTGAACAAGCCAGCTACCTGCTATTATCAATGACTTACTATTTCTCATCTTGCCCACCCCTCATCTGTGATGATAAGTATAGTATAAGAATTTGATCAAAAGAGGAGTTAACTGAAAGAAACAAAAGCAAACATGGACCTTGAGTAGTTCAATAAAACAGTCATAAGTGAACCAAAGTTAAAATCCTTCCTTTGTAGGAAAAGTATATTTACAAATGAGTCAAGTTTAGAGAACTCTGTAACCACATTAGGCATGAAAGGGTAACAAGACCTTCAGTTTATGACACAGAGAAAAATATCAAGATAGTAATGACTATAGGTAGAAATAGTACACACTGATATGGTGTAAATCAGAAAGTTAAAAACACCACAAGATGCAATGAGAAACTAAATGCAGAATTGTACTTCTACGTATGCTCAAGGGTTTGGCAAATACCAAAATGACTATCAGAAATTATTGGAAATTAAAAACGGGACCTGGGTCAGGCTATTTTTTTGGAAGTGGGCATGATTTCCATAGTACTCATTTCCATACTATTTTTTCAAGATCCTGTTATAAAGTTCCATGCATAGATGACAAAATAATATGATTTGGTATAAATAGCAGGTGTTTGACTGCAGTTCTTTTTCGAAGAATCTAGTAAAATTCTCTACATAGTAGTTTGCTTTTCAAATACTACAGTTCCTTTTAAATTCTGGGTGTACAAAAATCAAACAAACAAAACTTCCTCCCAAACTCTAGGCTACTAGATGGTGCTATTAGAAAAGATCAAAGGAAAGATCTTTATTTGGAAACCAGAACAAGTAAGATGGATATTCACAGGTCTGGGGAGGCTGTGGTAGAGTGCACTGAGAGGTAGGTAGCCAGACCAACTTTCCCAGAACTAATTTTCTTTGAAGATCTCTTCACTATAGAAAACCCACATTATTTATAACACTAAAATAGAATACAGGATGCTAATATGCAAATGCTAGCACTTTGCTTTCCTGTTCACAACTTGGCACAACAGCCAAAGCCTGTTCTCCACATATACTACTCTACTATAAGGTAATGACCAGTAAGCCCTGATGGGTTTAAGACGCCCTTCTCATCAAATGCTCCTAAGTTTCCTATGAGAACACCACTGTGAGTTTACTTTGGCCTAAAAGTAATATCATCTAATGATCTGATGCACATCCTTTTAGAAGACAGTCATCATTATGCTTTGAAAGCTATGTTTTTAAATCTCATAGTCAAGATATAAGAGCAATTTATTTTACTACTAACTGAGAAAGCATAATTTTCATTTTATATCATTCACTTAATTTTAGGTAGAATTCATCAAAGTTTCTAAAAATACAGATGTCATATAATTCCAATATTAGGGTACATGGTTCATTTTATTGAGTCATCTAAGTATACTTCTTTTTTAAAAGTATACTTCAAATATGCTTTTATTTCCCCAAGACTGGATCTTGTCCTTCCCAAACTCTAATCAAGTTTGCATAAATCCACTTATCGCTACTTTACTCAAAATGTTGCAAATACTGTACACATCATAAGAAGTCTTTGAACTTTAAATGAAAAGCTTTGACAGTTTCCCCACAGTTCAAATGAAGTCACAGTGAAACTTTCAGCTATAGGGATTCTAATAATTTCAAACTCCTTAATATGTCCCACAGCACATTCCTATCTTCTCTTTATAACTAGAATAAACTTAATTAAGGGCCACTCATTTAGTTTTTCAGATCAGAACAAATTTTCTTATATCACAGATCTTTATTCAGTGATTTTCTAAGTACTCAACCCATACTGAACCAAATTACATTTGGTTTAAGAGAGATTTCTCAGATATGATGAACACTTGTTTGCTATCAGTTGAAATCAAATTGTAATATAGTATGTTAACATTCAGGGCAAGAGACATTACTATATAAGAACTAAAAAAAACAGGCAATTCCAGGAATTTTTTTTTTTTTTTTGGTGGAACCAAGGATTGAACTCAGGCCCTTGTGCTTGCCAGGGAAGCACTTATTCCACTGAGCCATCTCCCCAGCACCCAAAACAGGCAATTCCAATGGCTAGTGGCAGCCATATTTTTATATGTGTGATCATCAGTCACATTTGACAGAGTTTTGCAAAGAATTCACAAAATCTGAGAATTCCTGACACTGTTCAAGATCCTTTAAACTACAGCATGTCATGGTAATAGCAGAATGCAATTTGCCTTCCCTGCAATGCATACAGGCACACAAGGAAAAACTGCATGCGTCAGCAGGAGTTAAAGCAATGTCAGCAACATGAATTAGGAGAAACCTTATTTCTACTACCTGCACTTACAGTGACAGAAAAAGAAACAAGTCTGTTACTCTTATGAATGTTCTTGAAAATGTAGTAAAAGTTACTAATTTCATTTCTTCAATAGACATCTTTTAGTATTCTTTGTGATAAAACTGGAAATACATGTAAAATCTATTTACTGAATATCAGGATACAATGGCTTCCTTGAAGAAAATAATTTGTATGATTACTTAGGTTGGGGGTAACCAGCCTTCTTCATGAAATACTAAGTTTGGTTGAAAGAAAAACTGATACACAAAGGATGGTTCATCAGACTTGGATCTCTGGCAGACATATTAATCATATAAAGACATTTATCATATTAAACTGTCACTTCAAAGAGAAAAAAAGATTTATCTGTAATTCTACATTTAAACTTTTAAGTAGCCATCACAATTGTATCTGCACTATGAGTTTGATACCTTATCAAAACTCAAAGTTTTCTTTTATGAGATCAGAGGTTATATTAACAACTGTGATGTTTTTGAAGCCATACAATGAACTGACACAATACATGAAACATCTGCATTATTCTGTGAGCCTGTACTTTCCAACTGAGCAATACATAATGCTACAGAATTCATTCAAAATGCAAGGAACAGAGCATGGGAGCAAAGGGAAGTGGTCTGAGAGCTTATTTTTCAACTAGTTTTAGAGAAGCTTCTTGGCTAGTTTTGGTACAGGATTGAAGAATAAAACTGACAATAACCAGAATACAACACTGAAATATTCTTTCCTTTTCCAAAGGCACCTATTTGTGAAATAGGATCTTTTTTAAAAATAAACTTCTACAAAAACTGGATATTGCAACAGATTCTATACTTAAAGAGATGTAAGAATCAAATTTGCTTCCACTTAGATATTTCAGATGTACAAAAATGTAAAATCATGTCAGTCCTCACTACTATTTTTTGCTTTGAAAATTGTAATTTAAATAAAATATCTAATTTATGTTCACCAGCATTTGGTTCTTCATTGTTATTTTGAAATAATTTAATATATGTTTAAAGCTTCCCTCCCCGTTTTCATTTATAACACAGTAAATACTGATAGATAAAAATTCAATAATCAAGATCCCTTTGGTGCCACACTAATTTTTTAAGACTATGAAAAGGCTTGATACCAAATGAGAACCCTGAGAACCATTGCCTTGAGAATATAAATGTTCAATACTTTCTATACTTATTTTTTCTGTGCCTCCAGATTGTATATGTTGGGCCTAACACCATGAGGAGAACATTTACATAAAGTATGGGAACAGGTGTACTATTTCAAGGTTAGTAAAATATTTAGAAGGAAAATAGTTAAAAAACAAGCATTGCCAATTACCGTGTGTTTTCTTACAGATCTTTCTCTTCAAGTCATTTCTATCAACCATGCCTTGCATAGACACTTACAACAAAACATTAAACATTGGGTAGGAAGTAGAAAACAAATTACTCTGCAGAGAACCCAGCCACTCTGTTAAAATACTGTCAGTTATTTATCTACTGTCAGCAGAGGTTGCTCTCTATAATCCTCGACAAGCCGATATTCAGAAAGACTGAAGACAGGGGCAAACCGTGTGTTTAGAGGCCTATTCTCATACACAGACATTTTAATACAGATTTAAGGCTAGAATGAATCTCCTAGAGAATGTCACTTTTGATTTTGATACATATCCTAGCAAGTAGGCTCTACATTTGGTTGACTTAGTACAAGATATGTTAGAGGCTAACACTATATTTTAAACCATTCATGATCCAGCACAGAAAGAACACAATGAGGTCAGCATCACTTCATTTTTAGAGCTGACTACCACAACAGTATGATTTCATGGACATATTTTTTATGATAAGGAGAAGGGTTTTATGTTTATTTTGTTAGGCAAAGTAATGACAGGGTCTAAGAACCCTCCAGCCCTCTCTAGTGTCCATTTCTCCTTTATAGTCACAGGGGCAACAACTACTGATACACTTTCCTCTCCTGAAATACCTTCTGTCTGAAAAAATACATGTGAATACAACACAAATGTAAAAGCTTCTCGCAGGGTACTTCAAAGAAAAGCCATGACTGAGCAGGTAGTTAAAGTAACTTACAGTATAGAAAAGGACATGTAAAGTACAAAGATGGCTGAGGCACAAACTAAGACAGGCACACCAGAAACACAATTTTGGCCATTTCCTTTAGAATGCGATTTGTATTGACTGGTCAATGGTATGATTTCTACCCATATGATTAGGGTTCTAAATAAATGTGTGCTTGTAGCTGGGATGTTTGATGAATGCTGAACCAGAATCTTAATTTTCTAATTCATATTCACCAATTAAAAATAGACTGTATTTTTATGAGCAAATTTACATAAATCAGATGATAAAGCATCTACTACTAAGGGGTAGGAGTTCAGCTCACAACATTTGCATATATTCTCCTAAAGAAAATATAGGCGTTTTAGATTTTCATTGAAGAGTCTTGCTGTGCTGGAACTCTAATGGGCTTAGAACAGTAAATTTTGAAGAAACTGATTGCTACCCCTGTAGCTAGTAAATGTCTGCCTAGACCCAGTGGCATTTGAAAAAAGTGTTTTATCATAAAATTATCCCAGCAGAGTCCATTCTGCAAGATAACATCATCACCATCATCATCAGTACTCCACGCAGGACCCAACAGCTCTGGCACAATATTGCCAGTCATTTATCTGTTGTCAGCACAGGTTACACACTGTAATCCTTGACTGCCTCGGAATTAGAATGTCTTTGATGTCCCCACAAGAGTTTTTTGCCCGAAGGCTTTACCAATGCTCCGCGGCTCAGTGTTTATTCCTCGTAATCTTCCTCTCATCTCCAGGCTAGCAGTGACAGATGGTTATGGGCACACAATAGTATTAAGAGTTTGATATTTTTTTTATGCTGTGCTCTCTGTACAACAAATAGCTATCAGACGCGGGCCAGAGAGCTGACATGGCTCGCTTAGGTAATGGCAAACAAACAGCTCGAGTTGATGCTTTCTGTCATTTCCCCTCCTAACCCTGCTTGTTTTCATTGTATACTCTCAAAGGTAAACTATATTAACCTTATAGACTGTTATTAAAAAGATATATCTATATGAGCATAAAGTGCTTTTCTTTTCTCTTTTTCTTACTCTTTTGATTATGAAAGTAATACTGCTGACATATTGAACAAATATCGAATGTCAACATAAATTTTTAGTGTGTGATAATATCCCCCTTCATATAGCTGTGTGTCAGGCGGGAACCCAAGGATGATGCATAGCAGTAAATAACCCAAACAAAATTAGTTCTCTTGTCAGCTTCTACCTTGTATGTCCCCAGGCATCAGTAAAATTGACTGCACGCTAGATTTTCAAAATTAGCCCTAATGTTAGCTATGTGTCTGGCAACCTCCAAGTTTCCAATGTTCTACTATATTACCCGTAAGGATGAATGTGTTACTTTTATATTTTGGCATTTACTCTTGCTGATGTGGCTTTTTTCTTTCTTCTCCAAATTAAAAATAATTTAGCTTTAACAATAAGAATGTGCACAAACATAATGCTGAATCTCTTTAAGCAACTAACTTTAGGCGATTAAATTAAATTAAAGCAAAACTACAAAAAGGAAGAGAGGGAATTATTCAATTTAATATTGTTAATTTTATTAATGTAGCTCCGTCTTATTTTGTGCAAAGTATTGAATAACATGGTTCTCACACTTCCCTCCATATCACTGTTTATAACAGCAGCCTATAAATTAATTAACATTTTTATGATAAATCAGAACCAAACTTTTTAGAACTGATTTTCTTAGAATAAGTTCAGAGATAGCCAACATCAATGGAATAAAAAACAAAGCTTTCAGAAAGGAGTAAATGAGGGTATTTATTTTAGCTTCAAATAGGTTGATCTTTTTCACTCACTACATTTTAAAATAATGTAAAAAATACCGAACACTGTCACATTCTAAGTAAAATACGATTTACAAATGCTAGTCCCCTAGAAAGGATATGCCGGACACATGGTGATGAACAAATAAATCCAGAACACATTCCACATCAACTTTCAATCCTAAAATTTTATGTTTGTATATTTAGAATCAAAGATAAAAATCCCTTTAGATACCAGATGCTGCAGATCAGCTGGGAGGACTCTAGAGTTTAATGTGCTGGAAGTCAAATCCTCAGCAAAGGCGCTTTGCCCAGCCGGTGTGGTGTGCTTATTACTTCACCTGCAAACAGTTGCTCTCAGAAAATCTGACCTAATGATAAGCCCAGGATCTCTGCAATAAAAAGACCATAATCTGTGGGGGAAGTGAACTCTAATCAGGCCACATACAGATTAAACTAACTGGGAGGAATAAAAACTAGATTAAAATGTTCCTGTCTAATAGCAGAAGATTATCAGGACATTTTACCTTTTTAAAATCCTAATTTATAGGAACAAGGGTTAAGTTTACAAGTTCATATTTGTTCAGATTATATACTGCAGTTGATTTTTCTCTATTTAGGAAAGATTCTTTGGCTAGGTGGTATTTTGCTTAGTAGAATACAGAGACATTTGGGAGAAGGAAAATAGTTTCACATATACTGACACATATTATGACAAGTAAGACAAAGCTACCTAGCTGACACTGATCAGAGCAGTAGCAGGTAACAGAAATGTTCTTGCTTTAATGGTGATATTGCTTTATCAATGTATACACATAAAATTGTTTTGTGGTTATGTGAATGTGTCTCTGTGTGTATCCAAAATGGCATCTTATATGTTGTAACCGTTAATATTTGAATTCCTCAAAGTGTCTGGCTACTACTCTTGCTAGTTTAACAAATCATTGCAAATAGTTATTCTCTGAACTCCAATTCCAAACACAGAAAGATATTTGATTACTATCATCTTTCATTATATTGGCAATATTACATGAAAGTGATGTTTTTGTAAAGCTATGAGGATAGCACATCAATAAGTCAATCACTGGAATATATTCCTATTAGCAGGTCTTACTCAAGTCCATGGTTTGACTTACCACCTGTGCGGCCAGACAACGTGCAAGGGTCTTTGCTGGTCATCAGCTCCACCCAAACTGTCAAAGGAATTAAGAGTCAGATGTTGAGTATTTTCCCCACAATCAGTTCTTGAATTATCTGATGAGTCTGCATGTTCCAGGCCTGACCCTTGTATTGACGACTTCTCCAGGTTTTCCTGTGCAGTATGAAGATCAGCGTGTTCACTGTACATTATATCAATATTCTCCAATAAATTGTCAGGAGTTCTCTGCTCCGGTTTCGAGGGAAGGGCCATGGATAGATTAGTACTGCCATTTCCTTTAAGGCTGAGCATCTTCTTTAAATGGGTTATTTTGTGCTTGGGCATGAATCTGTTATAAAAAGGGAATGCAATATGCTTTTAGTGAAAAAAAAATGTAAAATTACCCTTACCTTTCTATAAGGACATGATAACTGTGCATAAAGCTGAAAAAAATGAGGAAGTCCTAACAAAAATTTTAGTAAGATTTAACAGAAATTAGTTACGGAGAGGTGGTTCAAAGGTTTCAAATTGTACAAAATTATCTTTGAATGGTTTCAAGGAGTTTCTGGGGACATACAATTAAACATGAGACTACTGAGATAATGTATTGTTCTTCCCTCACTCATCTTTCTGCATTTCCATTATATGTTTTCTAGTTATCCCATGATCCAGTTCTTGTTTTCAAGCAGCATGTTCATCATCCTATAAAAATGTTTGCTAGCTCCTAGGCTACTTCTTACCACTTTTCACAGACTATTTTACATTTCTGGACAACTGTGCATACTTTTGTTCAAAATGATCCTGCTACTATTTTTCTGAACTATATTTTAATAACCATTTCATTACAATTTCTCCCCTATAATATCTTCCTATAATTTTTGTTATGGGATAATATCAGTGCTTTCACATTATTCAATATCTGTCTCTTATTGATAGCTGTTCAAGATCTATTACTTACTGATAGAAAATACACAATATTTTTTCCCCATAGTAATGGGAATTGAACTCAGGACCCTGCGCTTGCCAGGCAGGTGCTTATTCTACTAAACTATCTCCCTGGCCCCAAGTAAAATCTTTAAAATACAAGTGTAGCCTAAAATCTGTTATCTATATAGGCAAACACAGGATCTCTCAAAGAATTCTCCACCTATTTGGAAGAAAGAACAAGAGTACTTAGAACAAAGTGGAAGAGAGAGGTATGAACAGTCAACTGACCATGTTGGGATATACTGTATCTAAAATATGGACATTCTAAGTTTTCCAACTCAAGTGAAGAAGAAATTAATCCAATCTAGGACATTGGGAAAGACTTGAAGGAGTTTAATGCATGGAATTTGCAAGTTGGATAAGGTCTGGATTGAAAGAACTGTCATCAAAGGAAAGGGGTAGCAGGACCACGAACTCTTCTGAGAGTAGCATGTACTGCAAAGAGGGTCCTATGTAAGTCTGGAGGGGTAGATTGGGCTATGTGACTGAGTGCTCTCTTAGAGTTGCTGAAGCAAGCCCATTTAAGGATCTTTACCTTTTTCTGAATCCTTAAGTAATAAGCAAAAAATGGAGAATACATACATTTGGGAAGAAGAAGGCAGGGAAAAGCATGAAAGGGAGCAGTAAGTAACATTTGGAAGAACAGAAAGATAGAGAGAATTATGAAAACACTATTGACATGAATCAAGGTCCCTTAATGAATTTGTAAAAATATGAAACACTGCAAGGTGCTATAGCAATTGTCTTTTCCTAGGTCACTACTGGCTACTCCTATGGAGTCCCACAAGTCCCTGTGTTATGGCATAGACAGAAACCTAAGGTTTGGGTATATGCATGAAAGAAAAGGAGAAAGAAGGAAAATGGGTGAGTAAGCAAGGTAAAATTTTACAAAATGGGAAATGCAGACATAGGCATAGTCAGTTGTGAACTCTTGCTATAAAAAGAAAATGGAATCCTACCAAAAATCATCTTGAAACATGAGAATGAGAAAAAGAATAACATCTATCACTAATGGCAGGATTCATGGTATGCGAATGTGTACAGATGGAGGTCAAGTAGAAGACATGTATAATTCTCTACAAAGCTGAAGTGAGGAGGGAGAAATGAAGGTAGAATAGAAAAACTGGGTGGCAGGTGTGGGATCTACGCAGTTTTGTTCCTAAAGCATTAAGGTAGGTTTCTACTTCAAGTTAGATGAGCAGAAGTGGACACAGGGTTTAAGAAGTCAGTTACAGACCAAAGTCACTGTGTTCACAGGCAGGGAGCGTCAATAAAAAGGGGCAACCTCTGACTGTGTGTACTATGCCCTGCATATGCCAGCACCTGAAAGCTTGCTTTGGGAGTATCTATATTTGTCTCATAAAGCCCTTTAAACGTACAATATGAGTTTTCACA
The DNA here is from genome assembly GCA_004027165.1 of Ctenomys sociabilis. Classification (NCBI taxonomy): domain Eukaryota; kingdom Metazoa; phylum Chordata; class Mammalia; order Rodentia; family Ctenomyidae; genus Ctenomys; species Ctenomys sociabilis. Next base: position 31,005 of record PVKA01010967.1, on the reverse strand, counting down.
GGAGAAAAATCAACTGAATATATGAACCACCCAAGCAATAAATAGATGATTGCATACAGCTAGATAAAACACAACAAATGATATTAGTTTCTTAAATATGATGTAACAAAGTGATAAATCAATGATTGATTGAAAATGGGAGGGAGACATGATTATTATCTGCAGATCTCACGGGTCTATAATTATTAAGGCGAAAAATGAGTTTTCTTCTTAAAACAAGCTGAAAATACCAAAGGGATTTTTAGAAGCTTTAAAAAAAGGTATACACAAACCTTAGCACTCCTATTTTGGAGGCTATGGTAAGAGGATCAAAAACCCAAGCCTTGCCTGAGCAACTTGACACAAGTCTGTCTCAAAATAAAAAAAAAGCTTCAAACTTATCATTCTTAATAGCTGAGTAATACTCCATTATACAGAAATACCACATCTTTTTCAACCATTCCTCATGTGATGATGGACATCTTGGTTGTTTCCAAGATTTTGCTATCACACACTGTGCTGCTATAAACATAGGTACACAAATATCACTATGATAGAATGTTTTCAGTTCCTTTGGGAAAATTCCCAGTAGGGGGATAGCAGGCTTGAATGGGATTTCTACTGAAGTGGCTGCCACTTGAACATATACTCATAAGTGAAATAAGCCAGACACACATGTGTAAATATCCCATAGTCTTCCCTAGTATAACAAGTGAAATGCAGAAATACAAAAGGAAATGTACAACAACAAGTAAAATCAATTGAGTCTGATAAGGCAAAGTGAATGGCATATGCTCCAGGATACTAATCAGCTTTTCTTCTGGATGGTTAACAACCTAAGTTCACAGATCAAAGTTGGAGAAAAAGAAGAGCCACAAGGCCAATCAACATTTTGGCTCTTGCCTTTCAAGATCAGCGAAGACTCAGGACATAAGAGAACCTGTACTGCAACATCATGAAACTCAGATGAGCTCCAAATTTTCTGAACAAGGAGATTATGGAGCCACAGAGGAAAGAGACTGAAGTTCTATAGTGTGCCTGGGAAGAGTCACATGGAGAGAAAACTTTCTCTCAGGCTCTCACAGAGAGCAAACTGGTCAAGCATTGGCTGTGACTCATCCACATGGATGACACAGACAAAGGACCTTCAGAATAATGTACAGGATTACAAGATAAACCCTGAGGGGACTTCACTGACCTCATAAGAAACATAAAGTAATGTGTTGATATATAAGTCTTACTCTATCTAGGTCTTCACCATCCAGCAGAAAAGTATAAAAATGAAGTATACATCATGGGGCCATAATATTAAGCTGAGCTGTAAATTACTATGGTCGACAACTTCTTTGGATAACTCACTATTGTAGCAGAATGCTGGACTGTGTTAGATTGCATTGTTGAGTTCAAGTACTTAAGTTCATTAAATGACAATGGAGTGCCTATCTCTGACAGGTGTAGACAAAGGAAGGGGTATAGAAAGGAAGAATCATGATGTGTGTGTATAGACAATACAGTGGGGATAGATAATGCTGTGCTTCTACATAATCCTATGAGAGGCAAGATTTGCACTAATGGTGGTTGGACAGGATATTATGTCGGCTTTGAGTATTATGGACAACTACTAGGAAAATAACAAGGTAGAAAGTATTATTGATTCTTTGATGTAATTCACGTATAAAAAATAAGGTACGCACACAGCTGCACTCTCTTTCTTTACTGATAAAGAGTTATATGCTATAATAATGTCTGTAAATATAATATCATGTATGCACCTTCTATGATACCAAAACATGAAAACAGTTCGCAATGTATTAATTTATCAAATCCATCTTGTCAAGGTATCTTAAAACTGTCTCATTGATATTTGTACTTCCATAAAACAAAAATTAAAAATTTAAAAAAAAAATAAATAAAATTTAAAAAATAAAAAAGCTGGTCTTAGTGGTGCATACCTATAATTCCAACATCAGTGAGACTGTGGTAGGAGGCTTAAGCTCAATGCAAGACCAGCCTAGGCTACATAGAGCACTAGGAATATGATAAGACCTTGTCACAAGAAAAAAAGATTTTTTTTCTAATTTTAATTTATCACTACAATAGGTAAAAAGGAAAATGACTACGTCAACATCTTCCGCTTCTCCTGAACACAACAAATGGTAAGAAAATGAACATCTGTACATATCTGAAAAATAACAATTAAAGCAAACAAATAAACCATTTGCTAATGTCAGACAAGCTTAAAAAGGATTTTAACAGAATTATATTTAGTGTAACAAGTATTCACATTAAAAATCTCAAAGGGCACTGAAACAACATATCTTCATTTTAGAAAACAATCTCATGACCCTTCTTACTCATAAAACCATTAATATTGGCCAGCATGTGAGTAAAACTACAAATTAAAGAAATGGGAGATTGGCTAAAGGGTTGTAAACAATGGAAATTGGTAACTGATAAGGAATTTTAGCTCTGTGCAAGGTGCTAGGTCTGTTTTTTTATTCAAAGCATTTCTTAAATGTTCTCAAAGAAGACTAAATTCCCATGTTAATACAGGCTGTGGATGACTGACTTGATAGGTGGTAGTGAATAAAGACATGGAAAAGTCCATAAATGGGACACGAACAAAAGTGCTTACAAATCCCAGAAAACTGAAAAACAAAAATCAGAATAAACTTTGTATGCAAGTTGGAAACAGTGAAAAATCATCCTGAGTTTGACAAGATGAACAAATGCTGATTTGACGCAGGAAACTGATGTCACGTACAACAGAATCCAATTGTAAAGGGAGGGAAGAAAATGGGTCTGGAGAACAGAATACTGTGTGAATGCTGATTTCATCAGGGACACCCTAGAACTGTATATGTTTGAAAATTAGAGAGTTCTTAAAAGAGCAATAATAATGATTAAGGCAATGGAAGAATTGATTTATGAGGACAGATTAAAGGAGCTAAATATGAATAGCCTAGTGAAGTGACAACTGGAGGGGTACATAATAAGAATCTCCAAGGAAAAAAGAATAATTATTTAGCCTGGTACAAGGGGGTATAACTAGGAGTAATGAGATGAAATTAAGAATGGGAAAATTTAAGCTGAATTTCAAGAAAAAAAATCTCTCACGGTATAATTTATTAGCTCATGGAATAAATTCCCCATGGAAATATGACAGCTAGGGAACTTAATAACAGAACTGGACAAAATACCAATAAATAATATAGATAACAATTGACTACTTGAAAAAAGGTGGTTATAAGCTTCTTTTATTTATATAATGTATTCTCACATTTTTCCTTTAACAGTCTGTTTATTAAAGTGATTGCCACTAAAAGAAGTATTTAGGCAATTAGCTGAACTTCACAGGATACCTCCTTTAGTGTGTGTGTGGGTGTCCTAAAGTACTTTGATTTTCACATACTCTGGATCAATAACAAAGGCAGAAATGAAATAATTTCTTACTACTTTGTATCAATAGAGCTGCTCTTTAGTTTTGAAAACAAAACAAACCTCATCCACCATCCTACACAGAGACTATTTTGATTCTCTGCGCCATGATACTCACATTTTCATAGACATGTTTAATAAAAACAATTTATTGCCATAACAGAAATAAAAAAAGTTTATTTCAGCTTTTCTAAATGTAGCTCTATGGTCAATTAGTTCACATCAATACCAAGATCAAATAGGCATAATACTAACAAGCAGTTTGCTTAATAATAGTCGCCACACTAATTAACCCATCCAGAACATTCTTAATCAGACACTATTTATAATGTACAATTAAAAGAAGCTTGTCAATAAAATTTTCCATAATAAAAAAGAACATAATACCACCATGATGGATAAAAACTGGCCTTTCTATGGACCTGGATGGAATGCTTGTGCATCCTGGCATTAAAGTAGTTATGCAAATAGGCACATGTCCGAACACCTCCTTTTTCTTCTGCAGCTCCATCTCTGGTGAAGGTGCTAATGAGAAAAGTTCCTGGGGTAAGAAGTGAAAGTGAAAAGAGAGCCTCAGAAAAAAAGCAGGATAATCCTGCCTTTTGGAACATATGTCAGGGTTTCCTTTTAACAATCTGCTGAATTGTATAAAAAAATTACTGCCCACCTCACTCCTAAACCATCACTTTGCTCCTAAATTTTTCACAAATGCCATCAAAACTTGCTTTGGCTTTTCAAAATGTTCTGATTACTATAATATGTTCCTGTACTAGTCAAGCAACATTGTTCTCCAATTTTTTCTACCCAAAACCAAAAATGGGAAGCAGAAAGAGGCTCCCTGTTGCTGCCTCTCTTATCAATCTCTCTTCTTCCTCCCTCCATCGCCAGCATGGCTCCAGAGATGCTGCCACAGACCCTCAGGGCTACACTAGGCAATGTTAAGTGACATGGTAGGGAAAGTGCCTTCTAGACCTAAACTCACATCAATACCTCTCATCACCTACAGTACCATACACACAAGTCTAATGTTGGACCTGGAGGAATGGACAAATGCCTTAGTAGAGCCTAGGAAAAGACTAGGCGTAAGAGGAATCTTAAATGATGCTCAGACACATAGTCAGCCAAGGAAAGTCCCTATGGACCTTAGTTTAGTTTTGTTAGATTTGAGAGACTACCAGATGTACAGTTGACTAACATTGATGGTCAAGAAGGCAACAAGATTAACTTCTGTGTTGTTGCAAGGAATGTCATATCTAAAAGTATTTCTGGTGGGATATACTGTTCACAACTGCTTTTCTAGGAGATTTTTTTTTAAGTATTAGTTAATATAGTAAATCCAACCTACAGAATCTTATAAATAAAAATAAATACAGTCTGCCAAAAAAATGTAGATACACTTTAGTAGTTTGTTACACAAATAAATGTCTAGAAGCTAATGGCCACCACTTTAAGCACCTCTTGTAATTGCAGAGGCCAAAGGTAAGTTGTATTAATCTCATAATGTCTCAAGAAATGTAGTATTAAGATATTTATGTAAGTTTTTCTTTTTCTGATGTATACATTTTTTTGGCAGATTGAATTTGTCCATGAATGAAAGCCATGGCAGAGATTATGAATAGTTGTGCATTTCAAAATAGATTTGAAAGACAGCAGGTGATAAAAATTATGCAACATGGAGGATAATTAAAGACAGTGTGTGTAACTGATCAAAAGTTATTCCTAATTTGAATCAATGAGGAGACAGGAAAGTGTGAGTACTGAAATAAGGAAAATGGCCTGCCTGTATTTCATGACTGACACAGAGAACTGACCAGGTCAGCCAGCCTGGATGCAGTTCTAGTTTGCAGCAGGGGGAACAGTATTGGTTCTGCAGTGTATTCTTAGGGCTTGCATTTCATGAGGTGTGTTAAAAGTACCACTACTTTCATGGGACGCATATAAATGGTACACCTGGGAAGGAAAGGAAGGATAGACAGCCTAGGCTAAATACATTAAACCATTCTGCATTAAATAAATCTTCAAAGTACATGCTATTGTATACTATAAATATGTCTACTCACTCTTCTGTCTATTCATGATCATGGTATCTCTCCTGCCAGTTAAGTATTCTTCTGTCTATTCAATAAATATTTGTTATATATCTATTGTATCATAGGGACATAATTATTGTTTCTAAAATCTATTACCTTATGGGACAAGAAACTCCTTAAAGCGGTAGATTAAGGACTAATGTCAGCAGACAGTAGTCTGTGAAATGCTCAAGGAGGTCACAGACAGTGTGTGGAAAGTACTGTCTAGTCACAAAGGTGGTGACATGTTCTGTATAAGAGAAATGATAGAGGAGTGAGAAAACGCATTCACTGGAGAAAAGAATGAAACCCAAACCAGAGGCCATAAACTAGTGTGACCTATTAGATGGTAGGAGTTCCCCCACAAAATCAGGAGGACCCACGAAAAACATGATGAAATAATATATGGGCAAAGGATAATAAGTACAATAACAGAAAAGTATGAACCATTTTATCAAAGTGATTTCAGTAGATTCCTGGATAAAAATCAAACTTGGGAGAAAAAAACAAAAACAAAAAATCTTTTCCGAAACTAACTGGAAAGACATATTCAGACAATTCAGTGATCTAAGGTTTTGGGTGATTTATAAACAAAAGCTATTCATAGTTACCAAACAATGTGTTAGAAATTAATTATAAAATTAACATTTTCAGAATTCAGCCATATAAGCAAATAGCAAAGATAATTTAAAAATCATGTTAGCCCACATGTGTTTAATACATCAATTATGGTGAGCAGATTTATGTAAACTTGTAAAGTATAAAAGTGAAAATTTTGACACAGCATTTCAATGCATAACATTTATTGACTATACTTCTTGCCACACTATCTCTACTAAATAAAGAAATCACCATCAAGGATCTGCATCATAATTACAACTATATGTTTGGAAGCCAAAGCATTAAACAGAAAGACAGGCAGGCTTGTTTGCTCAGTTGAAGCATGGTTGCATGCTTTTCTTTACTGGTGATGGCTGAGGGACAATATTTATAAAGTAGGTGCACACATTTATGAAGGTTTTTTGATAACAACTTCCTAGCAGAACATTACTTGAATAAACTCAAGTCATAGATGAGCCAATCACAATCCACATGTAGTTAGTATAAATGTTTTAGAGGAACAGACATCTTCTGCTGTGGCTGCTTTGGTCATGTCATTTTGACGTTTGTTGTTTGGTGCCTCAAACAAATTTTGTCTCCCATGGTACTAACTTTCAAAGCCAGCAGAAAATATTGACAGCAATGTGTGAGAGGATACAAGGCAAAAATGACTTATAAACAATGAAGAATTGGTGATAAGATAGGAAAACAGGATCCACAGACATTAGAATGAACAAGCAAATTCCCCTACTTACTGGGCTGAGGAAAAGCAGCCTAAAGCTGAAAGAAAACTAGTGGTTATCAGACTGGCCTCATTAGCCATGTCTGTGCTAGACATGAAGCAGTGAGGACAGAATCTCCCCCTGAAGACTGTCAGAGAGGGAAGCTTTGTCTTTCTTACCCATTGTGAATGTTCATGATTTCTTCATGTCTCTCCTTTAAATAGCCAGGATATAGCCAGTCATAAAGAAATAAAGGTCCTATTTTATTATTTTCAACATCATTTCTACAAGTTATTCTGAAATTCTAACACTTTCCAGATAACCTTATGTATACTATTTGCATGCATGGTTTCTTCTGGCAACACAGTATATGTGATTAGTATTATTTATCTTAAATAATTACACTTCCACTCCCCAATCTCTTAATTTCCAAGTGTTTTAGGATATATACAGTGCTAATGTAAACTGCCTACTCAGATGAGCAGTTTATCTTATTCAATTTTCTAAGATCCCTTTAGGATATATTCCTTCCACACAGAAAATACAGTCTATGAATGTACAAGAATAAGAAAAGTTAAGTTGGATATTGTCACAACAAATGTTTACCCAGCTTACAACCATCTTTTTTAACACTGATTTCAGAGTTCTTACTCACCCCCTAAAAGCTGCCTAATGCAAAATCTAAACTGTCTGCTTTGTGTACACTTTACTGTGGTAATTCAATATAGGTAGAGTTTCATGGTAAACTCCAAAGAGGGAATCTTAGTTTTCTATCTCCAGTTTTATTCAGTCTCTCCCCAAAGGGGTTTAAACTACTTTTTGATTACTAACATCACCACTGCACTTCTTAGTGCACAATGAGTGCCTCTGAAGCACTCCATGTCTTTGCTTTTTTTTTGCTTTTCTACGTAGTATGAAACTCAAGAGTTATTCCTAAGGCCATCTTGGAAAACACTACATGCCTTAGTCAGCCAGTATATAAGCCACTATGTTGGATGTGAGAAAAATATCCCTTTAACAGCTGTTTAAGTTCCTTGTATGTGCAAAAGGTTATGGCTGTTAAGTTTGTGAGTGCTGTTTCATACATACTTGTTTTGGTCTTGTAGCCCCTAAAACTGTAAATTAGCCATACTATTTTAAGCTAAATTCTGTTTACTGAATTCATCACTCAAGTAATCTAAATTTTCAAAATTTATAATTTGCTTAATTTTTCCTTAGAAATTGAGAAGGAACATTTTAATAGCTTCTTTGTACGCAATTTCATTTTGGAATATAGGGATCTGAAGTGATATATATGATTATCTTGGTGTTCAAGGACTTAACTTATCAACAAGTAATTTTCTCACTATTGAGGGAATCTCATGTCTCCTGCAATAAAACAATGAAGGAAATCTAAAGTAGTCTCTTGTCACATTTATATGTTGTGATTTTTTTTTTTTTGCCTTTTTTCTTTTCTTTTAATTTTTGAGAGTGAGAAGCCATTGTTTAGAGGTAGAAAACAGAATGAGAAAAGTATCATCTTTTTCTTTTTGAAAAACTTAAGAATTCCCTTAGGACAATGCTTCCAACTGGATAGCTTCCTTTGGAGCATAATTTTATTGGATACTTTGGTGAGCAAACAGGGGAATATGGATAACAAATACCATAATGGGTGAAATTTCCTAAAGACACATCAGGAGAATAATAAAGCAGGAGGAACTCTATATCTCTGTTGAGAAAGGAGAACACTGTAAGAGAATTGTCTAAGCAAACTAAGAATTTGAAGAACAAAAAGGATAAAGGTTTTGTAAATTTTATTCCCAAATCAAAATATTACTTTTCTTAAAAATTAAAATAATAATAATTATAAAAAAACAGAGAATTAAGCTTTAGGAAAGGGAATTTTTTTCTTTAAAATTTGTTTGGCTTTGAATACATTTCTCTGACCCTGAGTTTTTGCATTTGTTTAAAAAGATTTAGATGAGTCCTACATCTGTCTCATAGAAGTAGGGTTCAAACACTGACTCAAATTAAATATTAAGACATAATTATTATTATGTGGCAAAGTGGCATAAAAGCAGGATTATAGGCCTGATTTCAAGTCAAGATTGAATTTTGGGAAAATTATTTTTTAAAAAGTCTGATGTTCTATGTACTGAGCTAGCCAGGCACTAAATTTTTTTTTAAAGTAAGAGTTGCTTCATCTATAATACAGAAATGATAGTACAGTCCTGCAGAATTGTGTTTACATATCACTGTGCACAGTATAAACTCAGTTAACACTTCTAATTTTATAACTGAATAATGGCATCCTCCTATGTCACTGTTACTAGACAGACTCAACATTCTAATGATTCATATAATCCTCCCTAACCTTTTCATATTTAAGACTAATTAACAGCCCAGAGACCCATGTCTTCTTTAAGACATATTTTTTTTGCTATTTTTATATGTTTCACTTTAGACATCCATTAAAAGCAAACATTTTAAATGTGTTATCTTCTTTATACCTGCACACAAATCAAATATTTGCATTTACACCTAAAAGCACATGAAAAGAGCCCAGTGTTAAATATCAACCAGAAGTTATTTTTTAAAATTTATCCATTTGTTATATTATTTGTCCCTTTTTATTATCTTTCATACAAAACCAGTTTTTCTGCCTTTCACTATTCCTTGTCTTATATTCTCTCATTTATCTGAGAGGATCTATCTTTTTCTTTCTTAAAGCTATACAAATTAGAGTAGCTTATTCCTTTCTGCTGGTGGACACCTTGGAGGAAGCATCATCAGTCTCTTCTGACCTCCATCATGTCTAAGTCAGAGTCTCTGAAGGACCCCAAACGGATACAGAAGTTCATCAGAGGGTTGAGACTTGAAACAACTGATGAGAGCCATTGTGAGCAACGGGGAACATTCATAGACTATGTGGTAATGAAAGACCTGAACCCCAAGTATTCTGGGGGCTTTGGGTTTGTCACTTATGCCACTGTGGTGGAGATGGATGCAGCCATGAATGCAAGGCCACACAAAGTGAACAGAAGAGTTGTGGAACCAGGCGGCGGTTTCAAGAGAAGACTTTCAAAGACCAGGTGCCCACTTAACGGTGAAGAAGATCTTTGCTGGTGGCATTAAAGAAGGTACTGAAGGACATTACCTATGAGATTATTTTGAGCAACATGTAAAAATTGGACTGAAATTATTACCAACCAAGGCAGTAGAAGGAATAGGGGCTTTGCTTTTGTAACCTTTGATGACCATGATTCTGTGGATAAGACTGTCATTCAAAAATACCACACTGTGAATGACCATAACTGTGAGGAGAGCCTTGTCAAAGCAGGAGAGGCTAGTGCTTCATCTAGCCAAAGAGGTCAAAGTGGTTCTGGAAATCTTGGTGGTGGTTGTGGCCATGGTTTTGGTGGCAATGACAGTTTTGGTTGCAGAGGAATCCCCAGTGGTCAAGGTGGCTTTGGTGGCAGCCGTGGTGGGAGTGGATATAGTAGCAGTGGAGATGGCTACAATGGATTTGGTAATGATGGAAGCAATTATGGAGGTTGTGTAAGCTGTAATGAATTTGGCAACTACAACATTCAGTCTTCAAATTTTGTACCCATGAAGGAAGGAAACATTGGAGGCAGAAGCTCTGGGCCTTATGGTGCTGGAGGTCAATACTTTACCAAAACATGAAATCAAGGTGGCTACCATGAGTCCAGCAACATCAATAGCTATGGCAGTGACAGAAGGTTTTAAACAATTCCCAAAAACAAAGCTTAGCAGGAGAGGTAAGTCAAAGAAGTGACAAAGAAGCTTCAGGTTATGACAGATTTGTGAACTCAGCCAAGCCCAGTGGTGGCAGGGCCCAGCTGCTACAAAAAAGACATGTTTTAGACAATACACATGTATATGGGTAAAAAACTCAAGGACTGTATTTGTGACTAATTGTATAACAGGTTATTTTAGTTTCTGTTCTGTAGAAAGTGTAAAGCATTCCAACAAAGGGTTTTAATGTACACTTTTTTGTACCCATGCTGTTGATTGTTAAATGTAATAGTCTGATCACAATGCTGAATAAATATGTCTTTAAAAGAAAAAAAAAACTATATAAATTAGAAAAATAAAACCAAAAGATTAAAATATCACTTTTCCTATCAAGGAAACATGAAGAGCATAAAAAATTTAGTCTTTATTTACTTTTCCACTTGCCTATTTACAAGCTTAATAAATCAAAATAAGCAACAAACTCGACTTCTAGCACAATCACCTGTTGTGCTTTGTTCTCCCACATTAAGTGCTATGATACCCAATTCCAATGCTATTAACTCAATTCAATATTATAGTGTCAATTTTAAGTTATAACAACACTGAGATCCCATCTAACTCCAGAAAGAATGGCCAACATCAAGAATGGAATTTGGTAATGATGAAAGCAATATTGCCAGCCAATAACAAATGTTGGAGAGACTGTGGAGAAAGAGGAATCCTTCTCCACTATAAGTGGGAGTGCAAACTGGTACAACCACTATGGAAATCAGTGTAGAGATTCCTTCAAAAGCAGTGATGGAAATTCCATTCAAGCCAGCTAAACCCTCTTGGGTATATTTCCAGAAGAACTGAAAACCTCATACCACAGCAATGTATGTGCATCCATGTTTACAGCAGCACAATTTGTTATAGCTAAATCCTGGAACAACCAGCTGCTCATCAACTGAAGAATGGATAAGGAAGAGGTGGTATTTTACACAATGGAGTATTATTCAGATATAAAACAGGATAAATCTGAGTCTTTTGTGGGAAAATGGATGCAATTAGAGAACATACTCTTAAGTGAAATAAATCAGACCTGCATGTGCAAACATTATATTGTCTCCTTAGTGTGAGAACCTGAAAGAAAAATGGAATCAGAAAGGTACTATAGACACTGGTGAAAGGGAATGAACTTATTCGAAAGGAAAGAGTTACTAAGTTGAGGACAAAGACAGGAGAAGGAGTGGGAGAAGAGATATATCTACATATATAAGCAGGATGCTTTTGACAACTGTACTGGTTTCTGGAAAGAAGAAACCATTTCTGCTGGTTTATGGAAAGAAACAGCTAATATTTTAATATGTTGCATCTCCTTTTTTCAATTGTTTGTACTTTTTCTCTTCTTAATTTCTTACACATTTCTTTCTTTTTTCTTTTTTCTTCCAATTTTACAGGCAATATCTGGTAATATGAATAACTGGTTGGAAGACAACACTATGTATTACAACAAATACTGTGAAATTCCTATTACTTTGTTAAAAATCTGTATCACTTCTAATTTTTTCTGTTTTAATTCTAATTTGTACTTTCTTTAAAAAAAAAAAAAAGGGCTGGCCAGACAGCTCTGCAGATTAAAGCACCTGGCAGACACAGGGACCTGGGTTTGATCCCCAGTGTGCTGTGCCCCCAGGGTGCACTGAGATGGAGATTGAGACTAAGTGTGTGGTTCAAGGCTATAATCCCAGCACTTGAGAGGCTGAAAACAGGAGGATCACTACAAGTCTGATCTGTGTGAGACCCTATTTTAATGTACTAAATACATTAAAAATAATAAACAAAACCCCCCCAAATTATCACGTATAAGCATGAAAAATTTATCAAAAAATTAAAAAGAAAAAACAATTTAGGCACTAACTCTTCCTTTCAATAGACCAGTAGAAATCAGCAATACAGTTACTGAAGCTATCCTATATATATACATATACATTTTTTCCCTTCCTTCTTTCCTTTCTTTTCTCCTTTTCCTGATCCCAGTTGTTCTTTTCCTTTGAGTAGTTTCTCTCCTTTTCACAGTATGTAATATAGCTTTTTAAAATTTACTCTTTGTTACTGTCACAAAATTGGCATGGTACTGGAAAAAGAACAGACCTGAGGATCACTAGAAGAAGCAGACATAACCACACTGCTAATTTTTAAGCCACAGAAACTAACATTGCTTAGAAGTAACATTACAGCATAAAATTTTGTTAATTTTACATTTGAAATAAAATCTTTATGTGTAGAAAGTAAGTGTATAAGCATTTCCACTCCAAGTTTTCTATACCTTCTAGTATTTCTACATTAAAATGTCTTTCCTTTAATCTTTCATTTATTTATGTATTTGGTACAGGGTTTCACTACACAGCTCAGACTCAGAGTGACCCTCCTCTCTCACCCTCCTTAGGGCTGGGATTACAGGTGTGTGCCAACAAACCTGGTTGAGGAGGTCAGTAAAGGGTGCCCAGAGTTCCAGGGCTGGCATGGGATGTAGTACCTGAGATCAAATTCAGGTCCTTGAGCTTGTCAGCCAGACACTTAGACTCCAGAGCTATCTTCCCAACTCTATATTGAAATATCTTATAAGCTGGGCTACTATTACAATATAACAAAGGCTTGAAGGTAAAGAAAGGCCTTAAATATTCAAGTTCAAGAAAAAAAAAGCTTGGAGAAAAAGTGCTGATAATATACCAGGTAAAATACAAAGATACCCTCATGGAACAGCACAGGCAGCTGAGGATCCACTTATAAAGGATGAGGTCTTACAAGAACCCCAGTGGAGAAAACATTAATAGCAGGGAAGCACACTAGGGTAGTAGACACTAAACCAAGTACTCAATGATGATTAGAAGCTTGCCAAGTGTGGAGGGGAGTGGTGGGCTATTGCTATGGTTTGCCTGTTGCATCAGGGTGTGATTATGGGGAGGTTGTGGGATCTCTGGGATGTGGTGCCAGGTGAAAGGTTCTCAGAGCACTATGGATGGGCTCTTGAAAGGCAGCTCTTATGGCAGGCCTTAGGCATTCTAACAAGCTTTGTTAGGGAAGCCTGAATTTGGCATTTTGCTCTTTCAACTCTACTTCAAGATTTGACAGTTTGCTTTTACAAGCACACTCATTACCACATGCTATCAGCTAACCTCACCAGAAGCCACACCAATGGGGACAGCTGCTCTCTCACTGTGTGCTTATCCAACCTTTCTCTTCACAAGTCAGTGTTTCAGGAATTTCACTGTAGTAACACAAAGCTAAGCAACAGAGCTGTACTAAGAATAACGGTGAGCAAGGAGCTCAGGACACAAGAGAGAATGATTCAGAGGAAAGAAAGCAAATCATGGCCACAGACCTGAGTGGGTATAAAACAGATGAAAAGTCAAGACAGAGAAGGTGTAAAAGTTGAGGCCTTAGCAATAAACAGGAGGAAGCTTTCCTTGTCTTGATCCAAGTGAGGGAGTTTGTAACTATCTTGAGTTTTGGGTCAGAGTAGGTTTGAATAATCAGTGGCAAAAGAATGTTAAGTACTTGGGACAGACTTGACTAAAGGGAGTAGGGATGTTCAATCACTTCTGTTCTTTGTAACTCCAAGAAGGTAAGGGCAGAAGAAATTTTTAAATGGCAGAGACAAAAACATAGAATAAGGAGATTATGAGTAGTGTTTCAACAGAGGAGGCAAAATGCCTGAGAGAGACAGAGACAGAGACAGAGACAGAGAGAGAGAATGGAAAATGTGTGTGTGCTTTTATTTAAGAAGAACTCCAGGGGCTGCATACCATCTAGTGTCCCAAGAACTGGTCATCTGGCTGGCCTATTAAGACAGAGTCTCAGAGCAGAACAAAAGTAGAACTGACAGCAATTTTCTGTAAAGTGGTATCAAATCTCTTGATAATCTCCCTAAGCTAAACTACACAGCCATACAACTCCTACTCTTCCTCAGCTCCAACTTAGCTGCATAAAGGTGAAACCCAGCTAGGGGGCTGAGCCAGCAATCAGGTAAGGACAGGGTGAAGAAAATGCAATGATTATATACCTGCACACCAAATATTCACTGGTGGTGCCTGTCCAGCACACTGTATGCACTTGGCCCAGCCAGCTGAAGATTCACCTTCCAAGAAGTTATCAGAAGTATTCTCTGGAAACTAACTGGGTGAAGTTAGTAAAATGCACATGTGGATTTAATCACACAGGACAACCGAGACTCTGCTCAGTTTATAAAAAATGGTAGCTTGTCAACAAGCCATTTTTTAAATTTATTTAGTTAGCTATAATTTTGTAATGCATTTAGTACAGGGCCTACAGGATCTCACTACACAGATCGGACCTGTAGTAATACTCCTGTTTTCAGACCTCCAACCACTGAGATGACAGGCATGGGACCACCATGCTCAGTCTCAGTTTCATTCTCAGTGTGCTCTGAAGGGAGGATGGCAAGGGAACCTGGATCCCTGCAACTGCCTAAATAGGCACTTTAGTCCACTGCAAGCCTTGTTTTAAACAGACAACTGCAAATTGCCATTTAGAGTCTTGCTCTTAAATATGAAAGGACAGCCAAGGACCACAAGATATTTGGAGAAAAGTTTTAATATGAAACTTTAAAACATGACAAAGCAAACAAAGGAAAATATTTGGAATAAACTTCAGCAATTTAGAAAGCAAAGGAAACTTTTGAAAATCCTATAGTGAATATCTACAAGCATGACATTTTGCATGCATAGGGGACAGGATGTAAAAAGAAAGGACAAGAAAGGGTGCAAGATGATAAAACTGATAAAAGACTAATGGAAGGATGTAAAAGTAGTAGAGAAGTAGGCCAAGTTGAGAAAATATGAAAGCAAAATTAAAACAAAAATGAGAGAAAGAAATCAGGAGATAAATCTACATCGTCCTAAGCTTAAAAGGTTTGAAAAAAGTAAATGTTGAGAAAATAGTGGAGATGATGAAAGAAGATAATATAAAAACATTCTTTGTACTAGTGAGGTTGATCGTCCAAAAGAGAATGAAAAGCCAATCTAAATAGAATCAATTAATATTACTGTGATTCTAGGAGGCAAAAGAAGATTGTAATTAATATTTCCCTGGTAAAGTAGTAAAGGAAGTCACACACATGCTGTCAGAAGTAGATGGGAGCCAGACTTCAAGAGACGTTCAGAAGGCAGAAAGCAATGAAACATAACCTCAATTTGGAAGAGAAATGATTTTCCATGAGAGTTCAATACTCAAGCAAATATCAATCAGCAGTGAGGAAGTCTATATAGTAAAGTTCAGACACAAACTTTTCAAAATTTTTAGTTCTTAAGTATCATTTTTCAAGGAAATACTGGTAGATGTGGTCCATTAAAAAAAGGAGAATATAAAGTGATGATAAGTGAGATACCAGGGCACAGCTGACTCAAAGGCCCTGAAGCAACCAAAACAGGATCAGGAGACTCTTGACCTTCAGGAAGGTGGGAGGTAAGAAAACACTCAGTATAGTCCAGTAGTCCTTAACAGTAGTGGGTTGTCCGTAGCACTGGCAAAGTCAGAAGTTGTTGACTTGAGCTTTTTACAGCTCAGCATATGAATATGGCTTTACTTTTTATGTTTTATTTTTGAGCTTTTCTGCTAGATGGTTAAGACCAAGATAAATTGGAATATTTTGCTGAATTCATGCACATACAATATTTAAAAGATAATGAAATACCCTTCTCTGAGAAAACTAAACATAGAAAGGGGATACAAAAGAAGGACCATTTTGTATCTATATATTAAAAATAGGATAGATATACTGCTACTTTCTTTTAATTCAATGAATAGAAAGATTTGTTGTAATAGTGTTTGTGGACAGGATATCATGTCTGCATCTTATACTATGAATAACCACTAAGAAGACAACAGTATGCAATGTATTAATTATTAAAACTGTCCTACTAATCAGTTTTGAAACTGTTTCATTGTTATTTGTTTCTCAATAAAATTATTAAAGAAAAAAAAACACTCAGAAATGAGAGATTAGCTAGACCTTGGGAATGAACTGTTATAGTAACATAGAAAGTAAGCTGAAAGAGTCAGAGCAATAATTACCTCTATGAAAAGATGAAAAGTTGTTCAGGAAAGGAGATCCAATCACAGAACACAACGAGACTCAGCAGGAAACAGGTTTTATATAGTAACAATGACATAAACTCATAACATTTATTTAGCACAATGTTGAGATATAGTATCCTGGAAGGCTAGGGGAAGTGTCTATATACATGATTCCATGTATTACAAGACCTAACTATATTATCATTTCCAGTGGTAGGAAGTCAATAGGGACCTCATATTTTCAGACTTCAACAACAGCATAAGAAATGATGAAAAGTTTTATTAGTGGTAATATCTGAGGAGGATATGAGTCTTAGAGGACTGAGGAAAAAGATTTTGTTATTTCTCATAAATCTCTTTGTTTTCTCTAACTTTTTAAACTAAATGCATGGATTACCCTGAGAATTCTTAATTTTTACAACCTCTAAAGATCTGATGGAGAAAAATCTTTAAATGTTTCTTCATACTTCTTAAAAATTTTTCCTTCTGGACCCCATCAGACATATGTTGGTTTTGTGTATTTCAAAATATTAGTATCTCTTTCATATTTTCAGTCTCTTCCTTCATTTTGACAAAGAAGATATAGAAATTCACTTATATGTATTGCTCAGTGTATATATATATTTGATATCACCATTAATAACAAAACATCTCAGCAGTTTCCTGAATTCTAAGATGCTTACAAATATTTAACACTATTTTGCAACCATTACGAATTTACAATGTAGAGTCAAATACAAATTTCTGTTCATCTAGGAAAAAAAAATTAGAATAAAGATAAGACATTTAAACATTGCATGTCTGATTTGCCCTCTTTTAACCCTTTACGGATAAGTATGTCGGTTGTACACTGATTATAAGAGCCCAGGTACCTATTTCAAGATGTGCTGAACATCGCTGTGAGTTTCAATACTATTTGCAGAGAACATTTTTGCTTTCCACCCTGAAACATCCTTTCTTTGGATGATGGATATATGAGACTTTTGGTAGAGACTTATCAGTTCACAGTTTCTATTAAATGTTCTTACAGGTCATAAGCTTAGACATGTACAAGCACTTCTTTAAAAAGCAAAGTAGATATAAACTAAAACTATGTATCTTTATTTCTATGGCAAATGTTGTGAAAAAAATATTCATTGGAATTTCCAAATAAAAGAAAAAAATCGTGTAACTTAAAAAGTAATTATTTCATAATTTAACCATAGGACAAGTCTGCATCCTATTGGCAGGGGCTATTGTAAAGTATTGCACACATCACCTGAACTGTCAACACATGCCCTCATTTACACACATTTAATACTTCAATAATGTATGCCAGGACATAACTGAGTCCTGAGGGTGTCAAAAGCCAGCTTATTCTACAATTGAAAGTTAGTTCGGGAGTACAGAAAGCAAATGGCCAGATGGCCTTGCAGTAAACTGCTGAAAGTCATTTAAAACTGATCCATGTGTAGATTATTCCAACAGAGAATTGTAGGCAAGGAGCCAATGAGATACCAAAAGACTTGTTACACTATCTTTGTTAGCCAGAAATAACATTTCAGTTTTATAGAACTTGACTTATAACAAATCTTATTTTTTACTTCTATGTAGTAAATAAATGAGCAAAATCAACTCTATTCCCTAGCAGGGTTATGGCCCACAGTAGAAGCTCAATATGCAGCTGACAAATGACAGAGAAAGAAAGGGTTATGCATACACTATTCTTTCTGTGTCCTGTTTCTGTACACTGATGTGTGTTGTGGGAGTTGGACTATGTTTTATTTAGATGGTTTGCATATATGAATTGGAAAGAGGTAAGATTGGTTGAAGGGTAATTATTTCTTGATGGAGAAATATAAAAAGTATAAACAGGCAGTTCTTGCTTAAGCAAACTCAGCTCTTCATCCCTGATCTACAATGCAAATAGTGTACAAAATAAGGTTTCGTAAGGAGTGACTGTCACATCAACAGGAAAGACAATGAAGACCTGCTATGTAGTATTATTAGATGTACTGAATTCGTTGTCAGTAAGATCAACAAAATACTTCTTCGAAAGACTACACGTGACACTGAAATAGCTTTGCAATACAAAACACTAGACCTAATTTTTCTCATTGGATTGTAATAGGGTTCTACTGCTAGAAAACAATGAACATCAATTTATTGAAGGTCTGTGCCACTATTTTAAACAATACACTAATCAGAAAAACATCTATGATAACTGACAATTCATTTTAAAAGACAAAATATTAGAATCATTTCATCATATTTTATCTCCATATTATGAAATAGCTCCAGGTAATGGGACCTTTTCTTATCCCCTTAGCATGTCCACAACTGTTCTTTTAGCAAGGATTTATACCTATAAATGATAACCAAAGGTACTAAGAACACCTTGTAGGATTTGCTAAAGATGGAAATAGTGGGCTCTCTCAGTATAAGAATTTAATTAATAGGTACAAGCTGGAGCACAGTATATTCCCATATGTTTCATGAGAACCCTCCAAGGATGGCAATGTCTGCAAGAGGGGAAACCTAACATGTAGTTCTTCATTTGAGATTATTGCTCAGCTGCCCAAACTTACAAGTCAGCCTCGTTTAACTTAGAACGCAGCTCAGAAGGATTCTTGGGAGAACCCACTGCCTGCCTCCTCAAATGTGGGCAGAGATCCGGGTAGCAGGTCCAAGTTCAACATGCTGAAGCCAGGAAACTAAGTGATGCTGTCCACATGGCAGCACAAGAAGGAAGGGCAGCAAGGAATGTAGTCTGCATCCATACCATTTGGATGGAAAGCAACTCCTGATTTTTTTTTCCCCATGGGGTTGGTTGGGGACAGAGTTCAGGGTTGGAATATATTTAAATGATTTCATTTAAGAATACTGCCTTCAGGGAAAAGGGACATACTTTGGTTTACAACCCAAAAGGAGATGATAAGAAGTAACCCAGATAAGGTTTCATCTGTGATGGAGTTATTTCTGCATGTGACATCTCCACAGGAATGTTTTATAATAACCTGCTTTTTTGTTTCACAGATAAGTGGCATTTTTGTAATTAACCATCAGAAGGCAGTCAATACTCAAAGGAGAAGCTAAGAAAGCATGGCCCCTTCCTTCAGTCCTCCTCTGATCTGCTGCTATTAGGGCTAGAAGAGGAAGTGAGGAGGTGTGGAGGAATATACGTCACTGGTATACTGGACAAGCTGGGCCAAATAGGGTATGATGGGCAGGGGTTTCACTTCTTTTTCTATTACTACCTTCACATGATCAGAGACCTTTATCATTCTGTTAGTGACAACTTGGGCAGTTACCAGGCTTTCTCGCTTGAGATAATTTTCTTCTAGTGCTGTTAATATGTTTTACTCCCTCCCACTACCCTCTAGGAATAGAAAATACCTTTTTAAATATTGTACTAAAGGTAGGAAACATAGTACAGACTCATCTGTGTAAAGCTAATAAAGCAAAAGCTTCATAAGTATGCCTGACAGGGAAGCTATGCCAGTACGAGGGCTATCTGAAACACATATCGTGGATACGGAGTTATTCAGTTAATGCTTAGAAATCAGTGGGTCTTACTGTCAGGTTATATTAGTACTGCTACTAAGTGACCTAGTAGCTGTGTGACTGCAGGTGATTCAATTTAAATCTAAGGACTTTGGTTTTCTCATCTGTGAATAGGAATTAATATAATTGCTACCTACACAATGGGCCATAGGAAAAATTAAATGAGCAATTTGTTAAATGATTAGCACACAGTATTTGTATTCAATAAATGCTATTTTTTAATCTTCATTATCTTTATCAAATCTCCAAGTCACAAGGGATACAAAACAATAATTGCTTTGTAAGCATGTTCCTTGATTTTGTCCTGTAGAGTCACAGTTTTCCACATGACTTGGGAAAAATACATAAACTATTTTGATTTAAAAAATAATAACAATGGCATTTGTGAGCCTCTATCAACTTTTCCAAGTAGGAAAAGGCACTGCATGTTTCTTACTGTGGCTATAAGTGATTATCTTGCTGAGTTTTGCTACATATAGTCTCTTACAAGTTATAGAATAGGAAAAAATGGTTCTCTCCAAACATAGGTCAGAGCAATCTGGTAATTCATTGATAAAGATAAATATCTGAGCACAAATTATGTTTCTAAATATCAGTCAATATACACATAAGACATACAAAACATATAAAAGCTTTAGAGAATATTTTCAAGAACAGAATCCTGCAAGCAAGATAGCTCAGTGGACTATGTGCCTACTTAGGCAAGCATAGGGACCAGGTTCAATTCCAGGCACCACATGCCCTGCCAGCCCCACCCCTCAGGGGCACTGAGCCTGCCACCATGACCGGACACTGGGGAGGGTAAAAACAGGAGGATCATTATGAGTTTAAGCTGCGTAGTGAGACCCTGTATCAAATACATCAAAAACATTAGAATTAAATAATATATATTGCAGCTTTATGACATGTTATCACTCAAGTTTTAGTTGTTCATCTGATCACTTCATTTACCCTAATGAAAAATTACTATAGGACTCAGTTTCCTTTACTGGCACCATTACTCACTTTGAACACAATTTTATAAAAATAAGGAAAATGGAAAGATACTGATGTCATTGTCACATGAAGCAAAAACCACATGAGAGGCCTTGACTCTGGTGCTCATTTAAGTTAGATGGAAGTAAGAGGGAAGACGTTCTGGGATGCGTGTGTCACAGTATTTGAAATGGCTGCCCTCCACAAACAAGCCGGATTTACAAGAGAAGAACACATAAGGTAGGAGGGGTTTGCAGTTTTTAAATTACATTACTAAGTACACATTTGCTTCTAAACTTTAAAGCAGTCCTGAATCGCATTTGGATAGAGTTATAGCATTGTTTTAAACACACACGCACACCCAGACACTTACACCATGGAGGTAATCCAGTTATTCCTGCAGCACAGATGTGCACAAGAATGTTCTAAGTGATTAAGATAGGGCTTTAAAGTTAGTTAATTAGAAACATTTCCTATTCTGTGAACAACACTGATATTTGTTCTGAGTTCTGATTGGTTAAAATTGAAATTTATGCTTAGACTTAAAATTTAAGAAGAAGGGACACTCTTAGGACATGCTTTTGTGCTGTAAAACTCTTCGTGTGAAGGCCACCAGCTTCTAAGCTCCTTTTTTTTTTTTTTTTGGCAGAACTGAGGATTGAACTCAGGCCCTTGCGCTTGCCAGGAAAGTGCTTATTCCATCGAGTCATCTCCCCAGCCCCTCTAAGCTCTTTCTAACTAATTTTAAACACAGAATTCTGCACACTGGTAGGCTTTTTTAAATTTTATTTTTTTAATGTATTTGGTTCTTACAGGGTCTTAATATGACCTTGGACTCATAGTGATCCTCCTGTTTTCAGCCTCTCCAGTGCTAGGATTATAGGTGTGTGCCACTACATCCGGACTCTGGCTGGCCCCACCCACCCTAGCGGTTGAGGCCTGTGCAACATGTGGTGCCTAGGATCCAAAGGCAGTCCCTGCACTTGCCTATTCATGCATTTTAGTCTGCTGCACTAACTCACCAGCCCTATCAAGGCTTCTTGGTAAGGGCATTTATGGTTTCTTAAAGGCAGGATAACAAAAGAGCAATATTTGCAAAACTATCATGATAGAAATAAATCTTATAATAGCAACCACACCATTCTGATTAATGACACAATCCTTTCTAAAAAGGCCACCAGCGCTTCCCTGGCAAGTGCAAGGGTCTGAATTCAATCCTTGGTTCCATCGGGGGAAAAAAAAAAAAGGCCACCAGACTGTGGAGAAGGCAAAATATATAAATGTATAAGAAGCTATTTGGCATGGTGTCTGGCACAAATAGTTGTTTAATAAAATTTCAGGTTTCCAAAGCGAAGGCAACTGCTGGTGAATTAATCTTAGTAGTTACAGTAAACATGGACTTACTTTTAAATTCACATTTTCTTTCACAGGTCTAAAGAAATAAACATCAGACTCTCAACCTGGATGAACTTCATCATTCAAACACACACATATACACACACACACACAATTATAGAACTTACTGGTGTTACACACAAAGGAATTTCAGTGCAAAACTGTAGCCCTTCCAAGTGGCTTTATTTATATTTTTGTTCATTATTCCAGAGGTTGATAATAACATGGGGGCAGGAGGGAAGGGAAGTGACTGGGTGTGTATCTAAATACATTTAGAATCAAGTCACCCTGGACTCAAATTCCAGTGTCAGCACACAATAGATAAACAACCTATAGCCATAGCTGTGTCTTCATACTTTTTTTATTAATTAACTGGAAATAAGATCCTAGGGTTTTTCAAGGGTTAGCATTATATGAAATGGTGTATGTACAGATGATGCATAATGGAGACCATGGATCAATAAACCTTTTGCACTCTGGGACCAACTGCTCTAGAAAGAAAAACATACCTTAGCATGGACAATATGGTAGCTAAAATTTTATGTGTCATAGAGGAAAGATGTTCAGATAAGATTCTAAAACTTTTGGTGGTAGTTTTATATATTTCCTAAATATATTATTTAAATGGCCCCACTGAATATTTCATGTTGCACTGGTGGCTACAAGGGATGCTAGTCTCATGATTCAAGTTAGTTGTGAAATAACTCAGATACTTAAGAATTGGCTATGAAAGCATTACAGCAAAGCTTGGGAAGTTAGGAATGGACAGGAGACAATTTATAACTAGAAATTAATATCTAAAGTTTCAGTTTTAAGAACGCTTTCCCTTCTTTCAGTAGAAGCACTATCAGATCACAGCTTAAATAGTTTTCGAGTAGGTGGGCATATATCATCTTCCTTTTATATTACTGCCCACATTTGAGCAATAAGATCTTTTCCTAACCCTCAGAGAAAGTAATAGAAAGATGTTAGAAACTTATTCTCTTTTTACACATTTTTGGTTGATTCTCATTTTCATTCAATTGAATAAGGTTATACAGGCAAAGCACAACAGCAAATTCATCCTATTTTTGGAAGTACTGATACATTCAACAGCTTTCCAGAATCAGAGATGCTGGGCATGATGCAGCACATCTGAAATCCCAGCATTGGGGAAGCTGAAACAGGAGGATCTTTGTGAGTTTGAGACCAGCTGGGCTACAAAGTGAGCTCAAGGCCAGTCTGAACTTCACAGAGAGACCCGGTGTGAAAAACAAAATTAAAAAAAAAAAAAAACATAGAACTTCGGTTCAATGTTAGAATTATAGGAGGGCGTTGAGTAGAAAAAGCTCCTAAGTTAGGCAGCATTATTTCTTAGACATAGATATTATCCTTCACAATAAAATCTGCTCATGATACCTCTTCTAGACTTTTCTTCAGCCAGGAAAACTTGATGCAATAGATCCTTCTAACTTTAAACCATGGGAAAGAGAATTATTTTCAAGATATAAGCATGTATTACATTTCTCCAAATCACCAGTCATTAACCTAAAAAAACCTGAAGAGCTCCAGGGAATCCTTAAACGTCCTGTAGTTACAAAGAATATCGGGAGCACTGTATTTGTATTTGTGTGTGTGCATGTGTATCTGAGTGTGTGTGCATCCACTTATACACATGTGAATTATTTGCCCTTGTTAGAAAACAGCCTAAAGATTCCAGTTAATTTCTAAAGAGATTTACAACAATGACAGGTAGGGAAGAATTTCCTCATCCATAAATATATTTCATAAGATGACTTTTCTTTTAGGAACTATTCCAAGCATGGGAGTACATGGAAAATGACTTTTGAAATTTAAAGTCCAGCAGCAACTGTTCTGAAAATGAGTCCTGGGGCAGGATGAAGTGCTGGTCTGGACATTTTATAAATTCTTGTTTTCTCTTTTCCTTTTTTTTTTTTTCCCCATGTATACAGCACAGGACACAGCATCTCACTTTACAGATTGGACTTGCAGTGATCCTCCTCTTTTTAGCCCTCCAAGAGCTGGGATTATGGGTGTGTGCTACCATGCCCAGTCTCAGTTGCAGCCCCAGCACATAGTGCACTGGGGTAGAATCCAGGTCCCTGTGCCTGCCAAAGCAGGCACTTTAGTCCACTGAGCTATCTGGCTAGCCCGCCCCTTTTCTCTCTTAATCTAACCTGAACTTATCTAAATCTTCTAAGATTTCATAAACTCTTTGGGATATATACCCAATACTGAATGCCACCACCTCACCTTCACTAAATTGGTCCAATCAATCAAATGTGGTTTTGTAACTTTACTCTAAAAGGTTCAAGGCCTAACTTCCAGATCCTTTGCCAAGATAAAATAACATGTTGATTGCCGGATTAAGGCACACTTAGTTTTTCTTGTCAAATAAAGAACAATCTCTAGAGAGCAGAAGTCATATTACAAATAATATTTTTGTTTATGTCCCCTCCCAGTTTGAAATTACTCTAAATGATAACTGGTATCCTGCTAAAGAAGACGAAATCACATAAGAGTGTCTCTCTGACCTAGATTCAAACAAAGGTAAGAGGTCTTCTTCAGGGAAAGAAGAAAATAAACATTGAGAGTGCAGAGGAAAATACATGATAACAGAGGAGTCAGCAAAAGAACATGTGCCAAGAGAGATGAGAAGTTTGCAATTGGAAGAACACCAGAGGTGCTGGGCCCTCCATGGAGGGCGATTCCAGAGACACCACAAAGCTCTGAGAGTTTTCTCAGATCTTAGGAGGTAGGCACCATGCTGTTGCTAATTGCAGTCAGAAGAAAATCCCCATGGAACTTGTTCATTTCTGTGAACAAAGCTGTAGCAAAGCTGTAGCCAAGCTAAGTAAGAGGCATGTTGTCTTCCTATGGCATGAATCTTAGTGTGAGATAGATCCTGCCAAGTCTCGTAAAATGTACCCACTTCTGTTCTGAATGTGACTGCCAGAAAAAGCTCATAATGCTATAGATCTTACTGCTGCTACACATCAAAAGTTTTAGAATACAGGGGAGTTTTAAAATACCACTGATATGCAGGACTCATCCCCTAAAATTCTGACTTGGTTGAGGCAGGATGAAGCTGAAGAACTGTTAACTTTTTTCATACCATAGAGCTGTAATGTGCTTCCAAATTTAAGAACTACTAAAAATTGCCACATGGGACTTGGGTGTGGTTGGGATGGTACTTACCCCCTTTATAAAGTGAAGGTCACCTCTTGTAAGAGAAAATAGGATATAAGGAGTAAATAGGCTGCTACGTGGTAATGTTGAGTTGGCTTGATATCCTTTAACAAGGAATGGTATATCAGAGAAGATTTTTTTAAAATTTTAATAAAGCAGGAAAAGAATCCTTAATTTGCCAACATCTTCAAAAAGTCTTAACATGTTAAAAGACACAGAGAAGAAAATCACAAATATATAATCATACAAAGCAGCTAATGGCAAAAATTTCTAGAATGTTTGAAGGAAAAATTAAAGGACTGTCAACAAAGATGAAAGCTTTGGGGGTATTCTGTATGTCAACAAAAGACTAAACAAAGATTGGATTAACTGGGAATTTCCATGACAGATACTATGCTCTTTATTTTATGTTTTTCACAATTCTGAGATTCATCTTGATAAACAGGCTGGCATCGAATACTTGAGATTCTCCTGGTTCAACTTCTCCAGTATATGGGATTATAGGAATATATCATTATGGAAGGTTTATACCAATATGGCATGCTTTAACAGTCTATGTTTCACTTGTAAAATGCTGCACAGGAGTTCAGTTACTTATTTAAATAACTTAATTTCCCTAAGCTTCAGCTTCAGTTTCCTGACAGGCAAAATGGAGAGAATTAGTGCTATCAATCACACAGTTTCATATGAATTTGAAGATGTTGTTAATCCAGCACCAAATGTGGCACAGAGTAATACTGTTACGAATGAAATTTGGTCAGAAGAAAAATTCTGCCAAAGAAGAGATTCAAGTGATACAGACTGATACAGATCTATCTATCTATCTATCTATCTATCTATCTATCTATCTATCTATCTATCTATCCATCTATCTATTTATCTATCTATCTCTTCAACAAGGTGTTATATATGCAACTCAAGAGTAAAGGCTCTTTAGTGGAATGAGGAAAAGTTTTTATAAACACTTGATGTGTTCCCCATAGCCAGGTAGAGGGAGAGGAGATGGCTTGGGAACAGAGATTACAAAATTGGCTCTGAAGTAACATAAAGTAGGGGTGGGACACTTTACCCATGAGGGTACCATCTGGAAGTCTTAGTCGGCAAAAACACATCACTGGATAAATTCTTGACTTTGTTAAGGATTTAAACTCTAATAAGGCAGATGATGCAAGAAGATAAACTACTTTTCTGGATTTAAATCAGGAAAATTATGGTGGAGACTTAATGTGGGATGTGGAAATGATCAGGAACATAAAAGAAAAGTGGCCAGTTAGCATGACAGAACTCTTAATAACTCCTAAATGCCTAGGTTACAGAAACATTTCAGAAACCTGAAAGAAAAAAGATAGATATTATCCCATGTAAACTGTGTGGTAGTACAAAAAAATTATTGGCTAGTAAATAATGGCTATTTCCAGAAAAATACTACAACAAAAAATAAAATAAAAATTCCTTTTCTGTACCTGTTTAACACTTTTGATACATACTCTACAGGGATCTCCCCTACTGACAATTCTTCAACACCAATTCTGTATTCTACAAGTTGCTTCAATTCTGCCACTATTTATCTAGAATTCACATCAGGTCTTTGAGGCTCATGCATTAGTCCCACAAGTAAAACTGCCTGAGCAATCTCAGAGCTCTCCCTCAATGATTACGAGGATACCTAACAATGAGATTTTGTTGTTATTTTTTAAATCTCTCATTGTGTTAGAACAGTGTGACATAGTGAGGCCAACTTTACTGTCTAGACTTTAGCTTAACAGTACCCTTACCCCAGCAGAGCTGGTGTTTCACACACAAGCACACAGGTGCACGTGAGCACGCACACACACACACACACCATAACACACTCCTCTGGTGGTCTGTTAATCTTTGTCTGTCCAGGGATGATCTCATCCTGATCATATTGGACTGCAGCACCTAGCATGAGGCCTGGTGATGAAATAACTATTTTATACTAGAATTAAGATTCTTAGTAATGACCTCTGAGGCTTCATTTTTAAAACCGAGGTTGCACAAGAATGAGAGAGGTAAATGGAGTGAACCTTTGTAGTCCATC
This sequence comes from Ctenomys sociabilis, assembly GCA_004027165.1. Taxonomy (NCBI): domain Eukaryota; kingdom Metazoa; phylum Chordata; class Mammalia; order Rodentia; family Ctenomyidae; genus Ctenomys; species Ctenomys sociabilis. Next base: position 3,217 of record PVKA01010967.1, on the reverse strand, counting down.
TCTGCCTTTTTTCTTTGGATATTCAATTTAAAGATGGGAAATTTTCTAATTTTTAAAATTGAAGTTGTTGATGTTCCTCATCCCACACTACTAAAATCACCACGTCTGTATGTTTCAATTTTTTTGCACAGTTCAATTAAAGTCAGTGTTGTTCTAAAAACTGCTCTATTTTCTTTGAATTACTTAGAGTCACTATTAATGTACTTGTAATGTTTGATTTGAGAGTGACTACTTTAGTAACAGCTTGGAGCAAATACGCTTTCCTTGAGGTCTGGTTTCTGAAGTATATCCTCTCACCATCCACTAGCAAGCAAATGTACCCATTGTGATGAATAGCTCCTCTATCACCTTTGGTTATCTGTGATAAAACACAGGAGAGCAAACTCCAAGAGAAATGATTTCTAAACTAAAATGTAACAAAAATAATCTACACTTCTTAACACATGTGAAATTTTTGAGGTACATATCTGTTAATTTTAAAGAGGTCACTAGTAATGGAAGAAGTAAAAGAAAAGCTTATAAGTCCTCTTATTTTGAACACCTCTGTAATCCCAACACAGGAGACTGAGACAGGAGGATCACTGCAAACTAAGGCTACCCCGGGCTACAAAGTGGGGGTTAGGCCAGTCTAAACTGCATATGGTAGCTCAGTCTCAAAACAAAACAAGACTCCTCCCCAGATATAGTTCTTCCTTCCTTTTTATTAAAATGATTTTAATTGTTTTATTATTATTGAATTAGGATATTGAAGTATGGAATTTTCCGACTGGTACAAATCCCTCCAATCAGGGCATTTACAATTGCTGTGTCAGGGCCTACAAGACAGCTCAGCAGACTAGGCAACTGCTTAGGTAAGCACAGGGACCAGCTACCAGGTCTGGGCTTGGTGTTACACAACTGTAATCCCAGCACTGGGGAAGCTGAAAACAGGAGGCTCACTAGGAGACCAAGCTGCATAGTGAGACCCTGTAACAAGTACATAAATGAATAAATAGGGCTAGTGTTTAACTGGACTTTTTGTATTATACACAATGAGGAGTAAACACTACCATAACATTTAAATAGTTAAGTGATTTTACGAGAAAAAGTTTCCAATATTTTCTATAACATTCCAAACTGCACTAACAAACATTATTTTAATATTGTTTCCCCATTGCCTCTATTATTTAATTAAACTTGCCTATCCTGAACTTAAGTTTATGTAATGTATAAACGGTTCCAAAAGGGAAGGCCTTGGCAACATTATTATTATATATAAACAATTCCAGATAATTAGTTTACAACAGTTCTTCAAATTAATTGACAAAAAAATATATCAAACGCTTTTGGTTACTGGAGCTTTTGAGAACTTATTCTTTGCCATTAACCTAAGTTATTCAAATTGACACTTTATAATTCTATAAAATCTAATACTGAATATAAATGTTACACAACAGATAAAAGATCTTTCATTTTTGAGACTTTAAATATACATAATAAAAATTTTAAAATAAAACATAAACTATTTTTCGTAGAGTACATATAATCCACATGCACTACGTATATTTATTAAAGTAACATAGTAATATATTTCTATGTGTCCAGAATAGGAGTGAACCATAATAGCATGATTAATGTTAGATTCTGCTTTATGTTACAGCAAGTTCTTCAATACTATGTAATCATCAAGTAGGCTTTCCTTCAAGTTTTCAATAAATAAAATTTAGGAAGAATTAATCCAAATGTCCACTGGTGAATAAATAAATTGTGGTATGCATACACTGTAGAATATAATTCACCCATAAAAGGAAACCAGCCCTCAGTACTTTGAAAATTATAGTAAGAGAAAGACACCAGAAATTATTGTGATTGCATTTAAGTGAACAGACAGGCCGGGCATGATCACAAACTCCCCTAATCCCAACACTGAGGAGGCCAAGATAGGGGAACTATTGCAAGTTTGAAATCAGCTATAAAGGTGCGTTCAAGCCCAACCTGAACCATAGAGTGAGACCTTGTCTCAAAAAGACTAAGTAAATACATAAATGAAAAACAAACAAATCTATGGACATCAAATATAAATTGGCAGTCAGTAGGGGATAGACAGAGGAAAGAATAAAAAAAAAACCACTCAAAGGAAAAGGGCTTTATTTTGTAATGAAGTATTTTAGAACCAAACAAAGCAATGACTACAAAATATTGTGAATGGACCTAGTTGTTCACTCTAAAATTTAACGTAATTGTTACATAAAATATACTTTTACGTTTAAATGCATTTTATATAAAAAGTTAAATTTCAACTATTTGATGTCTCCCCAGAATGCGACATGCATGTATCCTGTATGGTGATGACTCTCAGCTCCTGTGAATGCTGGCTTACTTTCAGGCCTGTGTAAAGTAGGGGTGGGGTGCGTCCCAAGCAGAGGGAACGAGAAGTAGTACCACATGCACATGTCCCAAAGAATGCCAAAGGCAGACACTAAAGACCATAGGTACAAGGAGAGAAAACAAACACTCCGTTTGTACGACCACTCTGTTATATTTTTAAAGTTGAAAAAAAAAAATTACTTAAGTCTGAAGCACAATATTACACCAAGATCTATAGTTCAAATTACCATCTCTCAAAATTTATAACACTAACACTTTTCTACATTTATCAAACTTTTAAAAATATGTAGTTTGTGCAGGCAAAATGAAAAAAAGACTAGCATACTGGCAGTTTGGCAAGTACTAAAGTACTTCAGGCTCTTCCTTCAATAAGTAGTATGAAGTATACACTTTGAGACTCGTTTCACAGTGTTTACACATATGCACGTCATACATATATATATGGAAGTGGACAGAATTAAGATTATTAAGATACTAACCAGTTTTAAATGTCCTCAAAAGTTTTTTTGCATGTCTACATAAAGAGTAAAAATAATTAGTGCTCCCCATTGTTATGGTGCCACAGCTATGATAGCTATGATATTCCTGAAGATCCCAGTGCAGAAACACTGTAAATCTGCATTAATTTCATACCCCAATGCCAATTAAAAAAAATCTTTAGCTCTTCAATAAATTAAAAACAAAAATATGATTTGTTTTAAACTCTATAGAATATTTAAATGGATGAGATAGTGTTATTCATTTTTAAAACAATTTATTCATCACTAAACACTTTTGTAAAAATAAGGAACTTTTGTCCAAAATTTTGTGCAATGAAATATTAGAAAATAATTAACAGACTATTATTCCT
>PVKA01010966.1:37265-62787 GCA_004027165.1 Ctenomys sociabilis | reverse complement strand
TAGTACTATGGACAACCACTAGGAAAATAACAAGGTAGAAAGTATTAATTATTGAATCTTTGATGTAATTCAGGTATAAAAAATAAGATATGCGAACAGATACACTTTCTTAATTTACTGATAAGAGACATATGGTATAATAATGTCTGTAAGTATAATATCATGTATGCACCTTCTATGATACAAAAACATTATGAAAACAGTTTGCAATGTATTTATCAAATCCATCTTGTCAAGGTATCTTAAAACTGTTTCATTGATACTTGTACTTCAATAAAACAAAAATAAAATTAAAAAAAAGAAAAGAAGCCTTCCAGATAGGCTTACAAAAGATTCATATAATTGTTTTGGTAAAATATGGTAATTAACTCAAGAATAGAAACCTGAAACTATCTTTTCCTTGAAAACATGAATAACAGCTATTTGAAGAAAGATAAAGTGTTCAAGAATAAGAAGTGCTCACTTTTATTTTATATATCTTTATTCCTCTGAATGCCTAATTTTAAATGGCTGGGTATGTATTAAATGATTCTCTCTCTCTCTCTGTCTCTCTCTCTCTCCACATACACATACACATACACACATTCACAATTTTTATTTGTGTTTGTATTTGTGAAGTATTTGTTCAGTACCTGTAGGTAAAGGCACTACCCATGATCTTGAAGGAAAGGCAGGACTAACTACATGTTAAGTAATCTCTGCCATGCAGTACCATAGCTGCTGCCCACACATTATCTATTTCAGTCTTCACTGTAGTTCTGGGACATAAGTAAGGTGGTATTATCCCCATTTTACAGATAAATCACATTTTAGAGAGGAACTGATACACTTGCTCAAATAGAGATGAGTACAATTACTCAATCAGGTTATTGACCTGAAATATTTGAGAAGAGGAGGATAAGAAGATTAGGAAAGCAAAATCTGAAATGACATAGGACAGTGAAAAAACAGAACTCTCAAGAAATTATGAATTGGTGAATACCCATCTGTGTTAGTTACCTTCCAGGGATGTGCCAAAATTTATAAGGTAGATCAATTTAAGAGAGAAAAATGTTTATTGTTGCTCATTGCTTGGAAGATTCACCCATGGTCTCATGGCCACATAACTTTGGGCTGCGATGACAAATTACATCATGGCAGATTATGTTGGAGAGAAAGCTTTTCACCTCATTTTAGCCAGGAGAGAAGAGGGAGTGAGGGGTTAGATCCTGCTGTCTCCTTCATGGGTATACCACTGTGACCTCACCTCCTCCTGATATCTGTTGGTCTCTTAGTGTGCTGTACTCCAGAAAGAAACAGCAGCAGGAGTGAGAAAAAGATAAACAGGAAGGCCAGAGCTGCATGGCCTGTATGTCTGGTTGATGAAACAACCCTCAGCAAAACAGTAGGGACATTTATTTATACCTTTGCAAATTTAGCATCATGTGACACAAGGTTGCCTAGTGACTGAAAACTGACATTGGCCAGTCAGGATGCTTCTCTTAGTACAGGGGTAGCTTGACTGCTTTAGGCACTGAGGCCTAGCCCCACTTTCACACATGTGACCAATTTCCAGCTTCCATAGCTCCCGGCAACCTCCTTCACTTCCAGAGGCTCTATCTCCTTCCAGTTGCATCACCACATGGCAGCCAGTCCTTCACTTGGGTCTTCAGGGGACCAATTAGGATCCAGACTATAACATAAACCAAACCTTAAAACAAAGAGTATAGAGAATAAAATGATTGCTCCCAAACTCCTAGTTGATAGGGTAAAAGTAGTGATGAGTCCTTGTAATGCCTGTGGATTGACCACTATCATTAAAAGTAAGGTTTGTGGGCAATGATATAAAATGTTCAAAGTTCCTACAACTGCTTTAGAGATTTCCAGTTCTTGGACTACACCTTTTCTTTGAGAGATTTGAACTTCTGAGATTTTGAAAGCTGTGGTCTAAACCTTGTTTCTCTACTCTTACTGCTACCTGCATATGTGCTCACATTGCCTCAGGAATCATTTCCTCCTTCTTGCTATTGGACAGGTGCCACATTTCAGACTTCTGATGAAATGCCCTCAGGGATAGGAAGTTCTCAGACTCCTGGCCCCTGAAAACCAGCATACAAGAATTATTCTGAGATGTCAAACTAGCCAGTTCGTCCTCCAAAAAGTAGTGGGAAGCTATTTGTATATTTTAAGGGCAAAGTCAATTTGATATGATGTATACTTTTCAAAAGGTAGCTGATTTCAAAAGCTCTCATTATAGGAAGAGTTGCTGGACAGAGAATTCAGGGGCTATTTCACGAGTTTGGACCACAACTGTGGCAGTGGAAAAAGCGAGAAGCAGCCACATGTAAGAGACTGGGTAGATCAAACTGATAGAACTCTATAGTGACCTTGGTGTGTATGAGGGTAGGGCATCAGCAATGAGAATATTTGTGTGAGGTAGCTGGATTGATGGTATTGTTATGCACTGAGATGGGGGACAAGAGAAGAAGAAAAATGAAAAGAATTCATAGCTCCATTCAGTATCTTCTCCTGAAGAAGGGAAGAGCTTTATCTCTCACAGCACCCAACACAAGACCTTTTACTTAGTGTGCTTTCAATAAATTATTACTAAGTTAGACTTTAGCAAATCCAACAATCAAGCAGTGCTGTCGGATCAGTGCTTTATGACAGGAAAGACAAACCAGAGCCCTGTCCTGTGCATGCTGGCTAAAGGCAGCGGTGCTGCAAACCAACAAACACAGCCAAGAAAGTGGCAGGGGGGATTGATTCTATGCAAGCAGATATTTGTAGGCAATGATTATTCATCTGGACACTAATTCTGCCAGCAGGGTGGGGGTGGGTGGATCCCAAGTAAATTAAATGCAGTAAGAAACTAAGTGAAAGAAAAATGATTTAGTCACTAAAGAAAAAGATCAGACGCATTATTATGTGACAGAAGCCATAACAATCAAAATTATGAAAGACTTTTGCTTTGTGTTGTACCTCAGAACATACAGTCAGGGTAAAAGAAAAAAAGAAACCAAAGAAGAAGGGTAGACATATTAATATGGATATCATTATGTTGGGTATAAATTCTTAAAGAACAACACTAAAATATTTGAAGTGAAAGAAGACTATGAGGGGAGAGGTTGAAAATGTGAAGAGAATAAGCCCCATAAGTGAGCAGAATCAAAGACAGGCTGAATTAATGTAGAGTGTAAATTCAGTAGATGAGAAGTAAATGCCACAATAAATTATAGGAGGTGAAAGGAGCAGCAGGAATGGAGGGGCAAGACCAGAAACAAACAACCAAAGTCAGATGCAAAAGCCACGTGAAGCAATGAGACCAGGTGAAAAACATTAAAATTTTTTAATCCTTTTTTTTTTTTTTTACAAAAATCAAAACCCCACAGAACCATAAGAAAAAAGAAAAATCCCACATAAGGCTAGATACACATAGCATCATTGTGAAAACTAAATGTGTTTTCTGTTTAGTTTGGTTGCTGTGTGAATCTGGAACCGTTCTGACATGTGGAAATACTCATTGTGATGTGCTTAAAGTGTATTGATTATCGTAATTGTTTTTTCTGTGTTGGTTGCAGTCCATTGTGATTTCCTATGGGCTACTGTAATTGCCTTTTAACCTGCTCTGTTGGCTAATTTGGTGTGGGGCAGTCAGAATGATCTTTGCATGTTAGCTCACTGTAACCACCAAACAAGAATAGCCAGTTCCAGCCAAAGAAGAAACTTAGAGAGGTAGGACTTATGCACAGATACCCCAAAGAGATGCACTGTGCGGTGCCTTGCAGAGTGCCAGCGGGAGAAGAAAAGGAGCACTTTTGTTTTTATGCTGTATTAGCCAGTGACTTTGTGCACCAGGCTGTGTGGGTTTGGCCTTCACAGTCATTTTGTAGAATTTCTATTTATTTACTGACTTTGAAAGACAACACATCCCTTCCATTGCAGTCTTTTTTTTTTTTTTTTTTTTTTGACGGAACTAGGGATTGAACTCAGACCTTTGCGCTTGCCAGGGAAGCACTTATTCCACTGAGCCATCTCCCTGGCCCTATAAATAAGTCACAGGAGAGAATTCAATCTGTAGCTGCTGACTTTGGTTTTTTGGGTTTTTTTTTTCAGAACTGGGAATTGAACTCAGGCCCTTGCACTTGCCAGGCAAGTGCTTATTCTACTGAGCTATCTCCCCAGCCCTTTTCCATTGCAGTCTTTGTCTCTGCATTTTTTTTTTCTTTCTATCCCTTGTCTTGTCCCTGTTTTCTTTAAAATTTTAGGAGATCTCAGAATCTCCATCACATTCTGTTCACATTTTAGGATCACACTTGATTGAGTATGTGAACTGTCACTTTTACGTATGCTCTGTGTCCATGTCCGGGCCGCTGCCCCACCCCATGGTCATCTCTGAGGTTTTATGTGGATGTTGGTGTTTCGTAGCGTAAGTCAACTATCAAGAAGGAAAATGATCTTATTTGAAAAAAGTCTCAGTGTATCCAACGTCAAGATCCATTACAGCATGTTTCACCATTTTCCTTTATTATTTCAGATATAAATAAGTATGTATCAGAAGCTAGTGCCTATTGAGCTCTGTCAATTACTGTGTATTTAATCGTTGAAACAACTCTTCTGGTCAGTATCAGTATGTTCCCTTCTCAGGGTAAGAGACTTGCTGTGGCACCGTAACTACTTCTTTCAGAAGAGCAGTGATAAACTCCTTTGACAACTTTATAGCTGTTTTCTCAAATATAAGCTCACCAGCCAAGATATTAAATATGGACTTAAAATCACCTGGATCTACCCACCTTCCCACACTGAGTGCAAAATTTTCCCCAACAAACCTTCTTTGCAATATTTAATTCTGTTGTTATTTGACCTACCTCATCATGATATGATCCTGCCAACTTTATATATGGAATTAAAATATTTGTCAGTAAATTCTCTGTATCTTGATTTTCTTTTTATTCTCATTTTTTAAAATGTATTTAGTACAAGAACTACAGGGTCTCACTACATAGACTGGACTCGTAGTAATCCTTCCTGTTTTTCAGCCTCCCAAGCACTGGGATTACAGGCACCACCATGCCCAGTCTCAATCACCTTCTCAGCACACCCTTGGGGTGGGGCTGGCCTGGCCCCTAGTCCCTGTGTCTGCCTAAGCAGGTGCTTTTATTCTGCTGAGCTACCTGACAGGCCCGATTCTCATATGTTTAATAAGATAAAATATTACAAATAAAATTCAAGAAATAAAAGTCAGATCTCCTTTGCTGATTTCCTCAGACTTATGTTTTAACCTCTTTCTATGGAAGCAGCTATGATCAAAGATTTGAGATGTTTCTACTCTCACAGTTTTTACACCAGCTTACTTTCTTCATTGCACATCGTTTATGAGATCCCATCAGATTATGCTTATAGATTGTGATTATGTAATTTCCTTACAGCACATTAACTGTCCCATGATTGCAGTTTACTTGAAAATGAAGTACATTCCAGAAAGAGCTTGATTTATTCCCTATGTCTCAGGGAGGAAAAATTCTTGTGTGAAGAGCTTTTTACCATTTTTGATTTGAACTTAGGGGATGGTATCTTTCAAGCCTGAGCCACATCTCCAAAGTAAAAAGCATCTGACTCAGCTGGGAAGAATGTTTCTTTGCTGGGTGAGAGAACAAGGTGGCTCTAAGATACAGTTATGTGTCCAACATAGGTTGAAGAACCCACTCACTCTTCCAGCAATATCCTGTCACACTGGCACTGGTGGCTGTATTTCTGTGTTGTGGAAAAAAGGAACCAGAATAAATAAGCCACTCTTCACTGTTGGTCAGATACATGCATAATGGCTTGGGTCTCATTGTTTCTTCTGTAGTTGGTGAGCACTTGTTGAACATCAGCAGTGAGGTAGGCACAGGAAGTTGGCTGCCTACAGCACCTTTCTAAGAAAGAGCCTTGCTGAGCTTTCCTGTCTATCTTTTATTAAAGGTCTACACATGTTCCTGTTGGAGAAGATCAAGTCCAACACATGGAACTAGTTCAAGATCTGGCACAAGGTTTCAACAAGAAGTATGGGCCGTTCTTTCCAGTGCCTCAGTCCATTCTAAGTAAGTAGCAAATGAGATTGTTAAATCATTAACTCATACCATGTTTTGAGTAGAGGACTGCAAAATAGAGGCTTGGGACTGTCTTGGTCCTAAATTTGACTCTCTTAGGGGCAGTTTTAAGGATTTAGAGGTAGAATCCTTATCATTTTGTCATGTAGGAGTACTAGACCGCATTGAATTATTGATAAAGATAATTAAAACTGTTGACTTAGCACAAAAGAATCTAAAAACTAAAAATCATAGTTTTAATTCTTTTTTTTTTGTGGAACTAGGGATTGAACTCAGGCCCTTGTGCTTGCCAGAGAAGTGCTTATTCCACTGAACCATCTCCCCGGCCCCTAAATTTTAATGTATAAGATACTATATGCTTATGTATATATAATTAAGCATATGTAATATATATTATCTGTATCATACATTATATATGATTCATATTACATATCATTATATTCTATAAAATATAGAGAAATTTGCTTATTATATATGTTATACATTGTATGTGCCTTATATATAATGTGTGTATGCATGTGTATATATATATATATACACACACATATATATGATTTTATTAGGTTATATAATATATATATATATAGAGAGAGAGAGAGCCACCTTGTTCTCTCACCCAGCAAAGAAACATTCTTCCCTGATACATACTTATTTATATCTGAAATAATAAAGGAAAATGGTGAAACATGCTGTAATGGATCTTGACGTTGGATACACTGAGACTTTTTTCATTATGTTATATAATATGTGTGTGTGTGTGTGTGTGTGTGTGTGTGTGTGTGTGTGTGTGTGTGTGTGTGATTTTATTTGGTGGAGCAGATATCTTTCTATAATATATGGATAAAGAAATGAAGGAGGCTTGGGCCGGCAAGATAGCTCAGTGGACTGAGTGCCTGCTTAGGCAAGCACGGGGACCGGGGCTCAGTCTCTGGTCCTGCATGCTGTGCCAGCCCCACCTCCAGGCACACTGAACAGTCTGGGCATGGTAGCATGTGCCTGTAATCCCAGTGCTGGGGAGGCTGAAAACAGGAGGATCACTATGAGTTTAGGCTGTGTAGTGAGACCATGTACAAAATACATAAACTGGAAAAAAAAAAAAAAAAAAATAGGTCTGGGGAGGTAGGTCTGTATAAGAAGTTCATGCCTGGCAAACAAAAGGCCTTGAGTTCAATTCCCAGTACAGCACAAAAAAAAAAAAAAGAAAGAAAAAGAAAGCTCAGCAAAGCTCACTTTGTATCCCAGTTTGTGTCTACTTCACATCAGAGTTGGGTCCTACTCTTCTGTGTACTTTGCTGTCCTAAATACAATAAACTAAGTCGTAAGAGTGAGAACTGCTCAATTATGATCTAGATAAAGCAAGAGGGACCCAATTATCCCCACACTTTGTCTTCCTAAATGGAGACCAAGAGATTGAATATGCAATGCACCTATTGGATCTGAACTGTCAGACTCAGCCTTGATGCTGTGCTAGTCTGAGTAATTTCTTCAAGACAGATGCCATCAATCTCAGCATTTTGATGGCATTGTAAACCTGTGGCAAGGGCAGAGATCACTGAGCCTGAGCACTATCTGTCTTTATTAAACTGTCAGAATTTTAAAGGAGGGTAATATGTGCCTAGTATCAATTAGAAACATCTATCAGTCCAAATGCATTTAGCTCAATAATTCACAACAATGAATTCAGATTACTTCATACATTTAAATAAACCTTCTTTTAGCAATAAATAAGATTTTAATGTTTTGACCTATTATGATTTTACATGTTTCTATAGTAGTCATAAAATACATAGTTACCAATAAATAATAATGCTGGTTTATGAAGCACAAATTAATATCTTGATTCTGTCAAAGCAATGAATGAGTCACTTATGAGTGTGTGGGCATGTAAAATTTATATGATTCTGGATGAGAAAATGGAAAGATTGCTGCAGATTCTTAAAATTGTTTGGGGAAGGGGAGGCAGGAAGGACAGAGAATGATTACTTATAGAGTAGAGCAGAGATGAAGGAGGATACTTTAAAAAATATACAAAAAAAAAAGAATGATTGACATAATTTTATTTGTATAAGATTTTACATTTTTGTGTGGCTATGTACATTAAAAGATGCTCTGAAATTATCAGAATATTAATGTTATCATCTGACTCAGATGTTCTTTCTTGCATTACTTGAGTTTTTCACAGAATTTGTTATTTTTATAAGCAGATAAAATAATAATTTGACATTCTTGGTGTTTTCAAGATCCACACATTGTGACTCTCCTGGTGATTTGTTTTTTGTTTGTTTGTGTTTATTTTTTTGGCACATGTGTGTTGGTGTTTCACCCAGCACCCATGAAGAAAGTCAAATCCCTTCGTGATCCTTCTGCCAAAATGTCAAAGTCAGACCCTGACAAACTGGCCACTGTCCGGATAACAGACAGCCCAGAGGAGATAGTGAGTAAATTCCGCAAGGCTGTGACAGACTTCACCTCTGAGATCACCTATGACCCTGCCAAACGCGGGGGCGTCTCCAACCTGGTGGCCATTCACGCTGCGGTGACAGGACTCTCTGTGGAGGAAGTGGTCCACCGCAGCACAGGCACAGACACTGCCCACTACAAGCGGGTAGTGGCAGATGCTGTGATTGAGAAATTTGCTCCAATTAAGAGTGAAATTGAAAAACTAAAGATGGACAGATACTATTTAGAGAAAGTTTTACGCACTGGATCAGCAAAAGCCAAAGAATTAGCATATCCTGTGATTCAAGAGGTGAAGAAATTGGTCGGGATTCTATAAGAAGCTAATCACAAAAAGATTTGTATATTACAGTCTGGACACTGTGATAAAGATAATGTTCCAGTTTCTATACAAAGAGAGAATCATTTAATTTTGTAACTGATTATTGGCTTCATTGGATGAATAAGGCTTTATTCAAATCATGTTCCAAATCTCATCAATGCAGTGTGATCAGAAAATAAAACTACTAAAGATGGCACAGCTGGGTGAATCCCCAATTATTTGGGGCCTGCTCTTTGATCTGAATATATCCACACAAATGTGACTGAAGCGAGAAGTGACTTGGAGATGAGACAGAATGTGTCCTTCCTTCCTTGTGTACTTACTTCAACAGGTGTTTACTTTATCTATCCCAACCTTTTTTAAGAGCATTACACTGAGGTCTTAGATTTATAATCCAAGGGATGCCATTTGATCCAGCTTGTGTTCGGGGTTGTCTCTGTCACTTTCCTTACCCTGGAACAATGACATCTGACATCCAGAACTGAAAAGAAGAGGAGTTTCTTTTGGCTTGTGGTTTCCGGAGTATTCAATCCACACCTAGCTGGCTGCATGCCAGGAGGGGCATGGTAGATAGAGGGGTCTGGCAGAGGAAGGCTGCTCATGTCATTCAGGCCAGGAAGCAAGAGAGGAAGGGAGAGCCAGGGGCAAGAAAACCACCACTGGCTAACCCTCAACCATCCCAACCTCCTACCAGCAGATTCAGCTGTAGATTCATCAGTGGATGAATCTGTTAGCAAGTATAGCACCCTCTGATGTAATCACTTCCTAAAATATCTCTCAACACTTGAGGCTTTGGGGGACTTTCTAAATTTTAACAATAGCACATCTCATAAGAATAGGTTGGTTATTAAATATAGTTCCTCAGTCACTGAGATATTACCTGCCTTAAAGTGTTTAAACTACTTGTTTCCCCCAGGAACCACACTGATCATTCCAGCAACTATTTGTTGAAATATATGGGATGCCTTCCTCTGAATGCATTTCATTATTTCAACTTGATTCACTCATTGTACAAGACTCCATGTCCCTGAATTGTGTTCTTTACTAGCACTGTTTTCCCTTTACCTTAGTTAAGTCTCATCAAATCCTGTGAAATATATAGGAGAGGTGTTGTCACTCTCAAATACAAACAGTGAAGCTCAGAAAGCACAACTAACTCAGACAGAAAGAAGCAAGTTCCGAATAAAACCTTTACTGCTTGAGAAGTGGAGTGATTTTTAGGTCTTTTTATGTTTTTTTGTTTGTTTTGGGGGATTTTCTTTTGCTTTTGTTGTTATTGTGTTGTTTTGCTTTTGTTCTTTTGTTTCTGCATTTGCACAAAGCTCTGGAGAGGCAGTGTTCATAGCTGAAAACACTGATTATGAAAGTGATTTTGGAAATACAAAGCCTAAGCCACTGATTTCATTTATGTCAGCAAGTCAGCGAACAACTTTTACTTTATTTATTCATTTATTTTATTTATTTTTTTTAATTTATTTTTTATTTTATTGAAGTACAAATATCAATCAGACAGTTTCAAGACACCTTAACAAGACAGGTTCGATAAATTAATACATTGCAAACTTTTCATAATGTTTTGGTATCATACAAGGTGCATACATGATATTATATTTACAGATATTATTTTAGCAGATGTCTCTTATCAGTAAATTAAGAGTGTAGCTGCTTACTTATATTTATTTATTTAGTACAGAGTCTCACTACACAGCTCAGACTCATAGTGATCTTCCAGTCTCAGCATCCCCAGCTCTAGGATTACAGCTGTAGCCTACCACTCCTGGTTTCAGTGGCCAGCATGGCATGCCCAGGGTTCCAGGGATGGCATGGCATGAAATACTAGGGGTCAAACCCAGGTCCTTGCACTTGCCAGGCAGACACTAGACTGCAGAGCTATTTCCCTAACTTGAGAAACCCTATTTTGAAGCCAGAAAATGACAAAGATTAAAGATGGAGCTGTCAAACCAACTGTCTGTTTGTGTGGTTCTTTACCTTCCTGCAACAACTTCCTCCCACAGAACTAAAGTTTCTGTAGACTCACTCACAAAACAGAAAAATTATAAAGCTATCATATCTTCCAAGGATCAAAATCTATGCCAGATGAGCTTGTATTTGAATGCTTCCTATTTCTGATTTTCATTAAAAATATCTGAGCGCTTACAACTAACATTGGCCTTTAATATTAAGAGATTTTTCTAATATATTAAGGCTCAAAAAGGAACAGAACAAATAGATTCTATGCAGATTTATAAGAGAGGTTTTATTGACTTCCATGATTATGGAGGCTGAAAAGTCCCACAATATGTTATCTGTTAGTTGGAGACCAAGGAAAGCAGTGGTATAATTCAGTTCAACCTGGGCTAGTGAGCCAGTACAGCCAATAGTGTAATTTTCAGTCTAGGAGTCAAAGCCTAAGTAACTGATGGGCCACCAGTGTAAGTCCTAGAATCTAAGTGCACAAGAACCAGAATCTCTGATGGCCCAAGACAGAGAAAAGTTAATATCTTAGCTCATAGACAGCAAATTATCCCTCCCTCTCTTTGTCCTGTTCAGGTGACTATTCATTGGATTAGATGCTCTCTGTCCATGTTATATATCTTCTTTATAGAGTCTTCTAATTCAAATCCCAGTCTTCTTTGGAAATACCCTAACAGACATGTCTGGGAATAATGTTTCACCAGCTATCTGAGTAGCCCAAGTTGACTCGTGAGGCTAATTGTCATACCTAATAATCCCAGAAAGTTAAGATCAATTTTCATATCCCTTCCACTTACATTTGAAGGACCCAATGCAATCTTTAACAGAAATGAAGAATTGCAAAGAAATGTAACACTGGTTCACCTTTTCAGGTGATTTTTTTTTTAATTGTGGAGAGCCAGGATGGTGGAAAATATTTCAGATGGCTATGGCTATAATAATGATCAGATAGCATGGTGCTCAGAACTCCACTAACTGGCAAAACCTCTAGGCTCACCTAACTCAAGGCACTCAGAATACATTGGGTCCATCTTGTTCTTTATATATGCCTCATTAACACTTATCAAAATAATGTCATTGTATAGACTGAGTCTACAAGAAACACTCCTGGCATTTACATAAAGATAGTTAACACCATAACACTGGAGCTCTCCCTGTAAAGGTTTTGCAACAGTATAAGTAACTTTTCATCACAGTAACAACTATATCAAAAATCAATTTATACAAAGGAAAGTTCATTTTGGCTCACAGTTTTGGAGGTTTTAGTTCATAGTTAGTTAATGTCATTGCTTCTATTCCTGTCTCAGGGCAGCACATCAAGGTGAAACATATGAAGGAGAGAAGCCTATTATGTATGGAATAAAAAATAGAATCTGAGAGACTGGGTCCCATTATTCCTTTCTTTTTCCATTGGTCTAATGGTTTGGTGGGTTTTTCATCTGTTTGTTTATTTTGTTCTTTTACTATTTTTTATTCTCTTTAAAAATAAAATAAAAAATCCTCCCAGGAGCACCATGCTGGAGACCAAGCCTTTACCACCACTTCTTTGTGGGACACAGCGACCATGCTAGAGCACAGTATTTTTTTTTTTTTTAGCACAGTGTTTTCTCACAGAACCCCAGACTACCAAAGTGAGCATCACCCCAGAAACTGTTAGGGATGTAAATTCTGCAACTTCACTTCAGATCTACTTCCTTGAAAACCTGGAGAACAAGCCCAGAAATGTGTGCCTTAACAGCCTCTTAGGAGCTCCTTATTCCTGCTAAAATAAGGGAACAACTGCTTTATATGAATTATTTAATCCCAGTAAGTCAGTATGGTTTTGTCAACATCATATGACTAAGGTTGAAACTGAGGCAAAGGAGATTGAACAACTTGCCCAACAGTTCAGCTTTGAGCTAGTACAGTTAGGATTCAAAGCTACATTTTAAAGGAAAATCAGAATATAGAACTCAACTGGGCTATTGGGCCCCTCCTTTCCAAATGTCTTTTGGGATCGATGTACTTGAAGGCAACACTATCCAATAAACCTAAATTAATTAGAATTAAATACAAAATTGCTTCCTTGACAAAGCTTTTAAGGACTCAATGGTTTTGTGTAGCTATGTGCTACACTGTTAGAAAATGTAGAGAAAGAACATTTCCATCACTCCAGAAATGCCTTTTCTACACTGCTGCTGTAGGTCATTCTGTTTACTCATTTTGCTTGTAGTAGGTAGTGCAGAGAGTTTAGGACTCTTCCTTGTGGCTTCCTGATAAATATAATAAAAGATTCATTGAGAATGGCAAGCCATATTATTTTCTAGGCAATATTAAAAATAATGAGCTAACATGATGCAGTGTTGGGTATTCTAAAGTATATTTATTTTTAATAAATAGCTTTTTTAACATTTATGTCAGCTTGGTCAGCAAGATAGCCAAGTGGACTAAGCACTTGCTTAGGCAAGCACAGCACTGGTGCTCAATCCCCGGTACCACATCCTGTGCTGGCTCTGTCCCCCAGACATGCTGAGCCAGCAACCAAGTCAGGGTGTGGTGGTGCACGCCTGTAATCCCAGCACTGGGGAGGCTGAAAACAGGAAGATCACTATGATTCTGACCTTCTTAGACCCTGTATAAAATAAAAAAATAATTTTTAAAAGAAAACAAATATTTATTTCAGCTCTGTAAGATTGGAACTATCTGTACCACACTATTAAATAGCAAGTTCAGCCATTTGCCCAGCCAGGCGCTTATGTTTGATCTCTAGTTTCTCCTACTTAGGAAACCTGCAATACATCTTAACTACTGTACCCAAAGGTCTACCCCCTTTTTAGTAGGCTAGAACTTTCTCTCAAGACTTTGATCTTCTCCTGTCTCTCCCATGGTAGTTTGAGTCCTACTTATCTCCTTCTCTCCCTCCAGCCTCTTCGCTCTGTCCTGTTTCAGTGCTTCAGTAATTAATCCCAAGAGTTCTTTGTTCATGTACCCAGCACAGTCCTTATGCTGTGTTCTGCTGAATTCTTTGTTTTACTATAGTTTTGTCTGTCTATTGTTGTGGGCCACTGTTGCTATTTAAATAAAGGGAATGACTATGCTGTGCAGCAGTTTTAGTCTCTTTCTCTTTTAACATGCATCTGTATTATTGTATGTTCGCCTATGTGTGATCAACAGTTCTCTTTTTACTGTCAAATGGATGAATCTCTTCAAATTTTTTAGCTAAGAAGAGTCAATTCCTTGCTGCAATTGAGCTGAAAACAGATTGCCTATCACTAGCAATTAAGATTTTCAAACACCCTTGTAGGCAGAACAACCTGGGGGCATTACTGTTAATCATTTCAAACCCTCATATGTTAACGCTCAACAATTCAGATATGTTGGCTAGGCAGGAGTTGTCTTCTCCAAGAAGGAAACTGGGGTTCAGCACATTGGTGACTTATCCTCAGCCATGTAATCCAACATACGGTAAATGTTTGTGAAGGGCCTACTTTGTGAAAGCAACAGAGGAAGTACAATATGTATGTAATTTAGTGGAGGACAGACAGACTACCGAATGCTGGGTGAACATGAGAATGAGTAACAGGGATGTTCAGGAAGGAAATACGAGATCTAGGACAGAAGAAAGGGCTTTCCAATCAGAAGTGAGGACATAGAAACATGACATCATGGAGAGAGGCAAAGGCATGTAGTATGGGGAAACATGAGGGGGCAATTAGGCTGAACCACATGAAATTTTCAGTATTTGATAATTACTTTTTACCAACAAAACTGGGAGTTCAAAGTGAGCCAATCCTACACATTAAGTTGATGAGAATTAGTGGAGCACCCAATTTTCATGTGCCATCTAAACACCAAGAACTAGAATGAGGGGCTTTATCTATGTGGAGCTAACAAGTGGTAAAATAGGAAGCATAACCAAAGTTTCCTCAGTTGTGTGTTGCTCCTTGATATATTGGTTATCACTTTATCCCTTCATTGTTTTAATTTTTTTTGGCAGAACCAGGGATTGAACTCAGGCCCTGGCACTTGCCAGGGAAGCACATATTCTACTGAGCCATCTCCCTGGCCTCTCTTCATTATTTTTAAAGAGAGCATCTAGATGCGCCTTAGCCATTACATGTTGCTGATAGCACCACCACAGAGTAGATAAGTTATAATAGAAAAATTGGTTTACTGTGACCCATGGTTCTGAAAACTGATGGTTGAAGAACATCTAGTGATGACCTTGCTTGCTGAACCCCAGGACATCACATGGCAAAAGAATCTGTCTGTCTGTCTGTCTCTCTCTCTGTTAAAAACTCACCAGTATTCAGTGATAACTTTTCCTCATCCTTAATCTCTCCAAAGGCCACACCTATAAATACCAGAATTTTCCACCTTTTTCATACCTAAAAATGGAAATTAGGCTCTAACAGACCTTTCAGAACAAAGCACATTCAACCCATAGGAAGACATCACACTCAGTGATTCTCAAATACAATATTTAGTATTTGATGTGACTGTTGGCTTTATTGAATGCAAAATCATTTTATATAACCTCCCCTACCCCACCCACTCATATACATAATAAATCAGTCCTACAGTCATCATTTTCTAAAATAAGTTCTGAAACACAGATAATGTTATTCATATAAAATGGTCTGATTTTACAGATTTTCAATTTTTAGTGCTATTTAAAAATGCAGGGGGTGGGGAAATGGCTCAGTAGAACAAGCGCTTGCCTGGCAAGCACAAGGTTCTGAGTTCAATCCCCGGTTCCACCAAAAAATAGAAAAAATAAAATAAAAATGCACAGGCTCACTGGAAAGACCATCATTCCACACTGTTTTTCTGTAAATGCTGGTACCTAGTACCCATTCTCCCCACACTAGTAATCTACCAGGAAGGCCCATGGAGAACAAAGAGATAGATTATTCTGACTGGACCCCCTCTGATCAAGAGCTTCCCCTAAAAAGAGGTGTTCTGACTGCAGAAGAGACCATAGGAGCCAGGCCCAGGGAAACTGCTCCCACCATGATAGGCCAAATAGTTGGAAGTGTCCAGATCCTCAGCAGTTTTCTAGAAGAAATACTTGAACTAGCAGAGGAGGTGAGTATTCATGAGAACTCAAGGTGACCAAGTTGGTTTTTGTTTGGTTGTTTTTTTTTCTTGTATTTTGTGCAGGGTCTCACTACGTAGCTCAGACTCTTGGTGATCCTCCTGTTTTCAGCCTGCTGGGGTTACAGGTGCATGCCCCCACATCTAGACTTGCTCAGCATGCCCGGGAGTGAGGCTGGCATGGGATATGGTGCCTAGCCCCTGTGCTTGCCTAAGCAGGCACTTAGTTCACTAAGCTATCTCACCAGCCCCAAGTTTTTATTTTTTGTGACAGTGGTCCTCTCCTGGACCACCTAAAGAAATATGAACAGCAGAAAGTCTAAGATTGCTGGTTCATCAATGAATTATTATTCTTTCATTGTTTATATGCCTATCATATCAACTTGCTTTTTTATAGCTATCTTTAAAGCCTCCAAAATAAAAAATAGTTTCCAAAACTCAGTACAAAGGAAATTATTCCCTGATGATAACTGTGCACCCGTATGTATGGAAAATGGTCAAGTGCTTTTGCCTCTGAGCCATCGTGGACTTATTTTTCTAGTACCCCTCTCCCAAATCTAAGTTGATGCGTAATTCAGCTACTGCTGCTACTCCTTTTATCTGTTACTTTTCTAGTTTACTGCTTTATCACTCCCAGCCCCATACTGCTTGTTGCTGTTAGTCATTGCCATATAGTCACTTTCTCTTTGCTGAGATAAAATCCCTAACACCTGCAATGTAGAGGAGGAGACTGGATGCACAGTTTGTAGCAATTTCCATACATAGTCACCCAGCTCCAAAGCAGGATAGTGTAGCAAAGGGGCATGACAGAAGTGCAACTGTTTATGTCATGCCATTCAGGATATAGGAGAGGAAGGGCAGATCTGGGGAGGGAGATAACGCTCTTCTGGGTCATGCCCCCAGTGGCCTTCCTCTGCTTATCAAACCCCACTAACAGCTGTAGTGTCCCCTTAATCCAACTGCCTCTCACAAGCCCCAGCTGTGAGTGCAAGAGGCTTTGGGAAGACATGCAGATATAAATCATAACAGTCACCACATAAAAGAAGCTCCCACAAAGATTCCCTCATGTGGCCAGCAAGATAGCTCAGTGGACTAAGAGCCTGCTTAGGCAAGAACAGGGACTGGGTTCAATTCCCAGTTCTGCATGCCATGCCAGCCCTGCCCCCAGGTGCACTGAGCTGGCAACCAAGTTCAGGCATGCTGGTGTACCCTAGTAATTCCAGCACTGGGGAGGCTAAAAGCAGGAGGATCACTATGAGTCCAAGAGGCATTGTAAGACCCTGTACAAAGAATCAAAGTTTCCTCATAGCAGCTTTGCAGGTCTTATTACTCTCTTCCACAGTCCCCCTTCATATCTAGCCCCACTGCAGCCATGGTGAGCTACCTCCCTGTGGCCTCATTGAAGCTGAGTGTGTATTCCTTCCACCCATCCTTCCAACTGCTCAGCAATAATTTCTACTATGTTCCTCTTCTTATCCTCTGCTTCCTTTGCCACTAGTCATGACCACCATGCCATTTCTCATGCCTTCTACAACTAAATATTTACCAACCTGCCTGTTCTTCCATAATCATCTATTGAGGAAAGCACATTTTGATGTCCCTTTGATGTACTGGTATATGGATCTGTTGAGGTAAACAGGAAGTTTTCTATCTTTTAATTCATCTTAGTGCTAAATGAACAGCTTTGGTAATAAGTGTAATTATTTCCTCATTTTACCTATCCTCTGTCTCCTGGAAAAACCCAATGAGTACAATATACAGAGGACCCTGTATTGTTCAGAGTTTCATCACTTTATTCAGAATTATCAGTGTTTTTGTGATGGACTACTAACTACCTTCCACTATCCAGTCTCTCCTTTTTCTTTTTCAGCAGGGAAGCCCTCCCTCTGAATTTTAGCACAGCACATGGACCCAAGTAGGGACTACATTTCCCAGCCTGTACCATGGCAGCATTCTGTAAATTCACTTTAGTGAATGGGATAGGAACAAAAGTCATTAAAAAGTCATTATTAGCCTGTCTGTCTTATATACTCCCTCCAAACAGTTGTTTCAACCCAGTGCAAAAACATACTTTGTGAGAGTCTTCTGTGTACCTTAGGCAATAATCCCCTGACTCTGAACCTCCAACTGAGCACCATCAGGATCACCTGGGGGGCAAGTGAGATACGAAAATCCATAGACCCCATCATACACCTACCAAAAGCCTGAGAGTGGGCTTACAAATCAGCCTTGGGCAGGGAATATAGCTCAGAGGCACAAGTGCCTGCCTAGTCCTGAGAGTGATTCCCAGTCCAAAAAAAGCTAGCCTGAACCTTCCAATGATCTAGATGTACAGATGCTTAAGAACCACTGTGCTGGGGAAGGAAGTTTTCTTTTTCTTTTTAATGAATAAAACCCAATTTTTAAGGAGTGTAATTGGAAAGGAAAGCACTAATGGATAATAATTCATAAAAACATACATATGCTCAATGAAATTATTAAAAAATAAAATAATATTGCCAGCCATATTAGCAGATCCCTATAATCCCAGCATTTTAAGTAGCCAAGGCAGAAGAATGGCAGGTTCTAACCCAGGCTGGGCAATTTAGCAACTCAGTGAGAAGCTGGGAAAAAAAAAAGCTGGAAATGTAACTAAGTGCAAAGGTCCTGGGTTCAGTTCTTAGTATGGGGGAAAAAAATTACCTTGATATTTTGATGGTTCCTGTCTTTCTCTTCTTTTTAATCAAATTAACTCAAGATATTTAGGCATTTTTGTTTATATATTATTTCAAAAATAATAGGTCAAAAATTTAGGTCATTTCAGTGTATGTAAATCATACAAGGAGAAATAATTGAAGTTGCATTTGTAGACAGAATGAACAGAGATTTTTGATCACTAATATTAGAATTAATAAGAATTTCCTGAAGCCAAGAGAGACAAATAAGAAGGAGAGTTATTTTACACAGTGAGTAATAAAATTACAGTACTTATTACCCTGTAAAGGGTTATATGGCCTAGAAATAAAAACAGTTCAACATGGATTAAATTTATGAGCAAGAAAGTCATAAAATTACATTAAGCACTAGTTAGGAATGTTCAAATTATTTCTGAAAGTGTCTGACATCAATGTCATAGAAGGAAACTACCATATCTGTGCTGTCACCACCCTTATTATCATAATCTTCAGTATTCAGAACCCTAGGAAAGGCCAGACTAGACCAATGTGGCATTACTGATAGGCTGAAAAGTAGACTGGAGAGAATAAATATTCATACTCACATATCCATATAAAATCTGTGCACACTTGAGAATTAGTGGATAATAAAGGCAAAGTAAGTAAGGGTGACAGTGGAGGCAATTTACAAAAGAATTACTATTTGAGATTAAAGCCATTGTGCCATTACTTTTATTAACAAGAAATAACTCAGATAACTGTAATCCATAGATCATCCTGCCATGGTTTAGATAAGTGGCTCCCAAAGGCCCATGAGTGAATGGTTTCATCCTCAGTCAAGAGCACTACTGCAGAGGGTGTAACATTTAAGAGATGCAGGCTGCTAGGAGGTCCTCTTACTTTTGGTCGTGTGTCCTTGAACATGGTATTGGAACCTCAGGCCCCTTCTCTCATTCCTTCTGTCATTCTCACGCATGAGTGAACACTTTTGCCATACGGTTCTGCCATGATTACATACCGCTTAACCACAAACTCCAAAACAAGGTCAATAGACCACGGACTGAAACCTCCAAAACTGTAATTCAAAATAAACCTTTATAAATCAGTTACATGACAGTTGTTGTTGTAGTCACAGAAAGTTAACACATACCTCAAACCGAACACAATACTATTATTACTATATACAGCAAACTGTTCCACTGTCTTTGGCATGAGGAAAATATACTTTCAACAATTCTATCAAATAGAAGAAATGTTTGGCACATTCAATAACTAGCAAAGCTTGGATTTTTTCTTCTTTTTTTTTTTTTTTTTTTTTTTTTTTCATGGAACCAGCGATTGAACTCAGGCCCTTGCACTTATCAGGGAAGCACTTATTCCACTGAGCCATCTCCCCAGCCCCTTAGATTTTTGGTGAATGTGGA
The DNA here is from genome assembly GCA_004027165.1 of Ctenomys sociabilis. Classification (NCBI taxonomy): domain Eukaryota; kingdom Metazoa; phylum Chordata; class Mammalia; order Rodentia; family Ctenomyidae; genus Ctenomys; species Ctenomys sociabilis. The sequence goes on along the minus strand of PVKA01010966.1, from coordinate 42,809 downwards.
CTTCTGTGATAAGGAAGAAGCAATTAGTATTACCTAACTCCCTCCAAAGTTATGTGACACTTAGATGAAGTAGCTTAACCTTCCTACTCAATGTTAGGAACAGAAAAGTCATTCTACATGTCTTGCACTTGCTGCTAAAAATTATTTTAGCCTTGGCTTATATGTTCTTAATGCTTTAACTACTATTTAGCTTGATAAAATATACCTACTTCATTTTTCTCTTTTTTTTTAAGGCTACTTCATTCAACTCTTTCCAAAAGTACTGTCAGGAGTTCTATTCCAAATAATTTAGAATCAAAAGTGTTTTAACAGTCTGGAGGCAAGTGAGATTTTTATTGCATTTTTATAGAAAGTAAATGGAGCTGTGTGCACAGGCTAGTGAGGGGCTCCTCTGTAAGGCTTTAGAATGCCCCCCTGTTGCACCCCAGCAATGACTCATGTTGCAAGAATTACATCTCCAATCTGCTTCCATTAGCTGGCCAGGCCAACCAGCCCCTGGGCACCACCGAGCAGGTTAACTCCTTCCTGATCCTTAGGAACTTTCAATAAGAGGGCTTTTATGGCTTCCAAAGGTCATTTTCCTCTTAACTTACAAATATTTTTTGAATATGAAGGACTATTTGATAGACTGTAACCATATCTTACCTTCACAAAGTTGTATAATACCTCAGAATTATTATGTATTTTTAATAGTTCTAGGGCTTTTGTGTTGAGAAATAGAGTATAGACATTAGATAGAAGTGGAAAGATAGGACAGGAGATGAATTTTTATTTATTCATTCATTGTTTTGTTTATTTTGGTGGTATCAGGGATCAATCTCAGGACCTTGTACTTATCAGGCAAGCACTTATTCCACTGGCTATCTCCCTGGCCCTATAGGAGATGAATTTTATCAGTGGTGGCAAGATAAAAGACTTAGAGTAAAGTAATAGGGATAAAAATGATAAGGCAGGATCAGATCTGAAAAATGTTTGTGGAAAATAACTGACAATTTGCTGATGGAATGGCTGAGCTGTCTGGAAAAGGAAAAGAAAATTCAAGGAAAATTTAAAGATTTCCCACCTGAGAATTTAAAAGGACAGAGTTTCCATTTACTGAGATGGGAAATATTATAGAAAGAGCAGATTTGGAAGGTTAGGAGTTTATGATGTTTAGGGATATTGATGGGCAGTTGAATATTTATAAGTAGAAGCCAGGGAACAGCCAACAGCAACCTTTTCCAACTCAAGCGCAAAGTGAGTTTCCAATCCCAATATTGTAAATAAGAGTTAACATCCTTGCCTCTGACATCTTCACCCCATGACTGACCTGACTTCCCATCTCATTTACTTTTCGTATGCTACACCAGTCTCTTTCCTACTCTTTAAGATAGTCCCCCATACTTCTGTTTCAGGATATTTGCATTTGATGCTCCCTTAGCCTGGATTAGGGTTTCTCCAAATACTGCATTGCTATCTTCTTCACCTTCTTCACCAGGCTAGAGATACTAATTTGGGAATTATCAATATGTACATAGCATTTAAAGCCAAGATTGTTGGGGCCGGGGAGATAGCTCAATAGAATAAGCGCTTTCCTGGCAAGGGCCTGAGTTCAATCCCTGGTTCTGCAAAGCAAATAAATAATAAAGTAAAATAAAATAAATAATTAAATCCAAGATTTTTAATAAAATCTCTAAGTCAGTGAATATGGACTAGAAAAGGACCAAGGATTAATCCTCTATAGAAATGGAGGGAAAAAGAAAACTATGCAACAAACATACTGAGAAAGTAATACTGATGTGACAGAAGGAAATCTAGGGAAGAACGTTGCCCCACAAGCCAAGAGGAAGTGCTGATTCAGGAAGACTAGTCTATGTCAACTGAGTACAAAAGGATCATTGGACTTAGCAATGTGCAGGGCACTGGGAACACTGATGAAAGCTCTTTGGATTGAAGGAGGATAGAAGAAGTTGAAAGCCTAAGTGGAAATATTTAATGAGGAAAGGAAATTGGGGACAGTTTTCTTGAAAACCCTTTCAAAGAAAGCCAAGAGATGAAAAAGTATAACCGTGATATAGAATCAAGAGATGTTTTTGGCCCTGATGACGCTAAATGGGATATTACCCTGAACTGGTAGCAGCTGTATGTGATAACCAACAGGGACCATCATACTGAATGGGGAAAACTGAAAGCGTTTCTTTTAAAATCAGAAATGAGATGAGGGTACCCACCATTATCTCTCCCATTCAATATAGTACTTGAAGTTTTAACCAGGGCAACCAGAGAAGGTAACGAAAAGATATGAATAGAAATGGAGGAAGTCAAATTAATATTCCTTGCAGATGATATGATGTTTTACATAAAAGAAATCACTTCTTAAAAATTCATCACCGGAAACCTTTAGATCTGTTAAATAAATTAAGCAAAATAGTAGGACACAAAATTCAGTTGCAGTCCTATACACCCATATAAGTCCACTGAGAAATCAGGAAAGCAAGCCCATTCACAATAACTTCTCAGAGTTCTTTTTTTTTTTTTTTTTTGTGCAACCCAGAATGGAACTCAGGCTTATTATACTGAGCCATCTGCCTGACCCACTTCTCAGAATTCTATATCTACAATGAACTTAACCAAAATAGCTGAATTATAACTAAATGCAGTTAAAATTACAAAATATTAAGAATGTGAAGAAGAAATAGATCTCCCTTGCCATGTATTAGGAGAACTAGTATTGGTAAAATAGCCATATATAACAAATAATTTACAGATTCAATGCAGTTCCAATTAAAATACCAACAACATTCTTCAGAGACCTAGAACAAAATACTAAAATTTATATGGAATTTGGTTTTGTTTTGTTTTTGTTATTTTGGCAGAAGCAGGGATCGAACTCAGGCCCTTGCACTTGCCAGGGAAGCGCTTATCCCACTGAGCCATCTCCCCAGCCCCTATATGGAATGAAGAAAGACCCAGAATAGCCAATGCAACATGGACTAAGCAAAAGGAGCAATAGGGGATTTCAGATCATAAGTATAGTAACAAAAATAGTATTGGCATAAAAACAAATAAACTGATGAAATCAAAGACCCAGAAACAAACCCTGTTCCTATAGCTATCTGACTTGATTAAAGGATCAAAAAACATGTATTAGAAAAACTAGAATCTTTTTAAAAAATGGTGTTGGAAAAATTGCATATCCACATGCTTCTGAATGAAATAAATCACTGTTTCTCATCTTGTACTAAAAGTGAAATAAAAATGCATCAAGGAATGATAACAGAGGAAACATTTCAAAACATAAGCAAAGGTAAAGATTTCCTGAATAGGAGTCCAATAACACAGGAGATATTACAAATATCAACAAATGGGTATATAGGTTTGCCAGGCATGGTGGCACATGCCTGTAATCCCACCTCTTGGGAACCTGAGGCAGAAAGATCCTTGCAAGTTGGAGACCAGCCTGTGCTACAAAATGAAATGAAAGCTAGCCAAACTGCATAGAAAGATCCTTTCTCAAGACAAAACATTAAAAAAGAAAAAACTCTAGACAGCAAAACAAACAATTAAGAAAGTGGAAAGTTAACCTACAGAATTGAAAAGAAGTCTCAAAACAATCAAGATGGGCAAATGAAAGAAATTCTTAAAATAGAAAGTACAAATGACCAGTAAGTACATGAAAAAAAATCCAAAATAGCCATTAGCAAAATGCGAAGCAAAAATGCATTGATGCCAGGCAGGTTGACGTACTCCTGTAATCCCAGCACTCACTGGGGAGGCCAAGGCAGAGACTACTGAGAGTTTGAGACCATTACTAAGCTACTTGGTGGGCTCAGGACAGCCTGACCTACATGGTGAGACCCTGTCACAGAACAGAACAGAACAGAACAAAAACTACAATAAGCTTCTGTCTCACCAGTCAGAATGGCTATCATCAATAAAACAAACAAAAAAGGAATGAAGGATGGTGAGGAGGCCAAGAAAAAAGAAACCCTCTTATAATACTGGTGGTAATATAAACTAGTACAACTGCTAGAGAAATCAGTTGGAGGATTCCTCAGAAAACTATAAATAACATTTGGCCCAGTTATTTCTTTCCTCAGTAAAGTCTTAAAATAATTAAGTAGCATGCTATAGCTGACTAAACTGATGTTTATAGTAGCACAATTTACAACATCCAAGCTGTGGAAGATTATGGGGATGCTTGATAATAAAAATTTGGGGTACGACCCAAGGAATAATTAGTGATACGAAGTAGTTAATCATGATCTCTAGGGAAAAGAAGGTCAGAGAATCTAGGGAACTGTAATGATCATTTACTTTAATGTGAAACCACAAAAAATTATGCCAGCCATAGCAGTGGAGGTAAAGAGAGTGAGCCAGTAATAAAAACCTAAAGCAGTCAAGAGAGTGCTGTAGGCTGATAACATGTTTCCAAGTACAGATATTGTTAGGAAGAAGAGAGGGATAATGACCCAAAGTATCAATGAATAGCAAAGGGGACACATCTCCCATCTCCACCTCCTAATATTTTGTAGAGGAGAGCAAAGGATCAACCTCATTTTATAGCTCCATCCAGGCAGCCAGGCTGGGCTGTGTCACAGCATGAAAGTTTTCTTTGGTCTACACTTTCAAAAAATATGTTGAGAATATTCAGAAACCTACAAATAAGTACTGTGTAGCTATTACTTAAACTGTAAGTGTTCTCTCATCATTTAAGTTACCAGTAAATTTTCTAACCACACTTTCTGTTCTTACATGAATGAGTCCTGGGATAATGTATTTACTTTGGTTGTTTTATTTACTTTCTATTTAGGAGGAGGAGTTGGGAAGGGAAAAGATGAATGGCTAATTTAATTAAACTCCTCTGGGACCTTCCTAGAATATCCCAGAAACTTCCTGATATAGGGATGCTATCCTGAAACAGGCAGTCTCTCAAATAAGGAGACCCAGAATATCTGGGGCTCTCTGTGCAAGTATTCACCCTGTAGGGCCCCTGGAGCAGCTTTGTTCTCAAGATCTGAAGCCCTAGATATGATGGAGACCAGCCCATATTTGTTTTAAGTCACTATATTCAGTCCAGAATATTTTAAACCTACCCCTTTTTTGCAGGCAAAGATGTTACTATACAGCTAATACTCTTCATTTTTAGAGTTCATTCCACAGCTTTGATTTCCAAAAGTGCACCTAAGTTAGCAGGAAAAAGGAAAAGAGAGAGTATTGAGGCAAGTGATGACTTAGATTCTCTGCAACAGCTGATAAACACTCTATGAACTCATTTCCAAAAACAGTGTTCCAAAATGTTTTCAGCAATTATTTGAATAAAATATAGACTCTTATTATAACTTTTTTTAATGACCTTATTTAAATAAATAATTTCTAGTATGTAAACATGTGTACATTAACCCTGTTTCTGTCTATTCAGCTTGCAGCTTTTTTTGGTCTTTTTTTTTTTTTTTTTTTTTTTTTTTTTTTTTTTTTTTTTTTTTTTTTTTTTTTTTTTTTTTTTTTTTTTTTTTTTTTTTTTTTTTTTTTTTTTTTTTTTTTTTTTTTTTTTTTTTTTTTTTT
>PVKA01010966.1:24746-37165 GCA_004027165.1 Ctenomys sociabilis | reverse complement strand
TTGCAGCTTTTGATTCTTTAAAATTTCCTAATTTTTCAAAGGAAATAGCCTTAATTGGTAATTGCTACTCCCCGTTACAAGATAAGAGGCAAAAAGCCAGAAGCATTTTCTACTTTCTGTTTTCATGTGCTCTGATTGCACCACTTTACACTTATTCAGGGGCAGGACAAATAGCTCAGCAGATTAAAGCACCTGCTTAGGCAGATGCAGGGGCTATGAGTTCCATCACCAGGCCTGCCCTGGTGGCCTCACCCCCAGGGTGTGCTGAGAGGGTGATTGAAACTGGGTGTGGTGCTTGCACACACCTGTAAGCCCAGCACTTGGGAGGCTGTAAACAGGGGGATCACTATGAGTCTGATCTACACAGTGAGACCCTGTACACCCTGTCCTAAATACAAAAAAACAAAAAAAACACAAAATACACTTATTCAAGGACATTGCTTTAGCAATTGTTCTCTCTTTCTTGTACCATTGAATTTTCCCTCTACTAGATTACAATTATTTTGCAATTATTTTATCTGAGATAAAATAAATCATTTTTGATTTGTTGGCTTTGGGATCAAATCCACGACCATCTGGCTTCTAATTTAGCTAACGTTCTCTTCAAGTGTTTAAGATTCATTCATATGCTAACTCAAACATATATTGAGAAATCAACTAATGAATTGTTTAAAATGTCACATTTTTAAATGTTCATGTATTGGGCTTCTTATATGCAAGGTGCTAATGAGATGACATCTTAAGAAAGCAGAAGTCAGGGCACGTGAGATAGCTCAGAGGACTGAGTGCCTTCTTGGACAAGCTCAGGGCCTGGGTTCCATCCCCAGGCACCACATGCAACACCCGCCCAGAGCATGGTAATCACAGCACTGGGGAGGCTGAAAACAAGGACCACTTCAAATTGGAGCTGCATAATGAGACCCTACCAAAAAAAAAAAAAAAAAAAAAAGACAGAGAAAAGAAAGAAAAGAAAAGCAGAATTATTTCTGTTTGAAAAATCTATGAAATGATCTCCAGAGGTTTTGTTTTCTTACCATAGTGAAAATTTCACTGAAAAATAAAATAGGAAAGAGATCACCTTCGGTGAACTTACATTATAATTAATCCTTCCAAGGGTCTCTTTTACTAAACAGCACACTTATAGGAAAACTTGTCATGACTGTGCTTGGAATAAAGCCAAATTAGCATATAAGTGAACACAACTTTTGTGGTGACCTCATTAATAACTACTCAGACGGAGGTAACCACTTGTAGCATACAAGGGAGCACTAGAACAGCAGTCAAGAGAGCAACGTGCAAGAGTCATTCCTCGCTCATCTTTTCTATGGTTTCATATTCTAACATGGGAAGGTAAGGAGCAAAATTCATTCATTCTGGAGAGAGTTTCTGCAAAAGAGGATACATTTCCATTGAAAGAGTGCCTAATCCTAGTCCACTGGTTCCCAAGTACAAGGATATGAAAGACATTGCTTATCATGAAAGTATTAACATGGGACATCTAATCTTCATGTGTGATCATTTAGCTGGAGGGACAAAATTTAAAGTTGTTAAATATTGTCAATCTCCCACAATCTAGCAGAACTAGTTTGTTTGTTTTTTTTTGTTTTGTTTTGTTTTTTGTTTTTTTTGGAGGGCACATTAGCTCTAGAAATGCACCATGAATGGAATTAAAGACTCATTCCTCACACTCTTTGTTTTATGCTTTCCAAACATTCAGTGGACAAAAATCTGTTGAGTGCTGCCTGATGTAAGACACTGTGCTTGGCACAGGGAAAACCGTGGTAAACAAGGTAGCATTTTGAGAGTAATGAGACTAATACAGAAGCCACTCTGGCACCCCGGAATATAATCCTATTCATTGCAGAACACTAAACAAATTTTGGTTACCATCCTCCCTTCCCCTTCCTGGTGTGCCTTTTCAATCTTATTATAAAAGCATTTGGGGTGAATGAGGTACAAACAGCTCCCCCAAATTTGTAGTGTTAAAGAGTAAGTGGAATTGGCACTCTTTTCTGTCCCTAGAAATATGAAAACTGTGTGCTCTGGGGGTTCAGTTCTTTTGGAAACCATCAGCTGGTATTTAGCAGCAATGATGACAAAAGAAAATTGCATTCTGATGCAGAATTCAGTCCCTTCATCTTTCTCCTTTCTCTACAGCATGAAGCTAGGGGCCCATAGAGGATCTAATATCAAAAGGAAGAAGGCAATACCAGTACACGGAGAGAAAAAAAAAAAATAATTACCAAATTTCCTGAATAGTAAACAGCTTAAAAAAAGAAGAAAAAGCTGAACCCTTTGATAGCTTGGCCCCTGGTCTGCCCGTGAATGCCTTAAGGATTATATCATCAGACTGACTCCAGCCGCCCGTGCTATTGTTTCAGAAAAAAGGAAACTCGGAATAAGGGGAGGAAGAAAGAAGAAAAGGGGATGGGCGGGAGCAAGGCTGCCTCTGGAGGAGGGCAGGGGGGCAGAATTTTATTTTGAAAGTGCAGCTCTCAAATGCTACCGGAAGTTAGACAAATTGAACGAGTTCTCAAAGTCTTTGGATAAAGGGCTTGGGGGCAACCAGTTCTCCTTTTCTTGGGGAATTAAAGTTAAATTGGATTCAATAACTTTTCTACCACAAATGACACTAGCTCTAAAGAGATAAAACCAATACAGTTGCCCAAAAATGTTATTGCCAAAAACTATCACCGGGGGGCAGTCTTGTGACTATTAAATTTCTTCTGTCTTCTTATAGTAGCTTTTACTACCCCCTTAACCCGCACTCCCCATATGCCCGGCGGTTTGTGACTCTGAGGTTGAAGGGTGAGAAAAAACAGGCGGGAGGAAAAGCAGCCTGCAAAGAGCCTTCCAAGCTCCTCAGACAGGAGGTGCAACACACGCAAAGGCTCGGGTTGATGTTGAACAATCTGAAAGTCCTCTTGGGCCTCTGAAACCAAAAGCCTCGGAGCTGGGGCAGGGGGTGGGGCCACAGGCACTAAAGGGCCTGGAGTCCTAAGGACCTCTGCGGGACGTGAACTCGAGGTTCTCTCCACCTCTGCACAGCATATCGAAGTCTCCGTGCGCGCAGCTGATCCAGGCCCTGTGGATTTCCGGCCTCCGACTCCCGCCCACGACCGCAGAGTCCTGCTAACTGAAGGAAGAGGGAGGCGTGGACCCCACGAGCCCCCACGTTAACTGGATTCTAGCAAGAGTCACGTCTGACTCCAGGCCTACCGCTGCAGTCTAGCAGCGGCCCCAGAGTAAAGTTAGACGTTCTGCTTCACAAGCGAACGTGCTCTTTGGTTTTCTCTGGAGTAGTTTCTCTCCCCAAATCTAGGCACCCTGGCCCACCGACCATCCCCAGCTTGTACCTAGGCCCGGTACACTTTCACTTCCTGCCAGCGCTGGGCTGGACGGAGGGGTGGCGCGGTGAGGTGCGCAGTGGCAGAGGGATTCCACTCTGGCTCTCGGGCTGCACCCAGCGCTGCTGGAACCACGGAACTATCTGAACCTTTCATGCTGTTTCCCAGTTAAGGGGGAAAATTCTTAGCATTAAGAACCTTTAAGACTTTACAGTGGCCAGCAGATAAAATTGATAAAATTGCAACACAGTGATCTCCCCCCAGGGAGCTCAGAGAGGCCGGGACCTGCTGTCTGCGCAGGTTTTACCCCTTCGTATGCGTGTGAGCTGGAGCTGCCGGAGAACAAGCGGGGAGCGCGGGCAGCAGCGCTCACTATGGAGCTGCAATTTGAGAAATAAAATTCCAGAACGCTAAGGCTAAACTCTAGTGCCTCTTCCACCAAGCAGTGGTTGGGGTTGGTTTCGGGGAGACACCCTCTAGGGTGTCCTCTGGTCTTTCTCCATAAGAAAGACTATCAGGAGTAAATTTTAAATTGACTATCAGGAAAGAAAAGGGAAACTCTCTCGAGGGAGAAAATACCTGGCAAAGGAGTCGAGGACTTGGTCTTGGCCTTCCTCTCGAAGCCTCCTCCTGCCCACCCTCCCACAAGACCTACGAGCCGGAACTGGACAACTGGAGCCCGAAGGCCCAGCAACAAGCTCCGGCGAGCTCTAGTGCTCCGGCCGGGGCCAGCAGTCGTGTCCACAAAGTAGTAGGCCCTTCTAGGAATCGAGGAAGGGCATTCGCTTTTCAAACTCAGAAGGAAAAAAATTAAAGTGCTTTTTTTCCCCCTGTAGAAGACAGAGAAGAGTGTAACACCTGGGTAGAATAGGCAGGAGAGTTTGCCCTTCTGCGCCTCCACGCGCGTAAAAATAAGGCGAAGACGTCTTGGCCCGCTCACGTAGAAAAGGAACGTGGTGAGTTTAGAGCTGAGCCAGTTAGCTGGGGGTACCTTGCAGCCAGTACCGCGGCGCGAGAGCACCGGGCGGCGAAGGTTGCCGCGCGTCTTGGAGCACGTGAAATCTCCGGGCGCCTCGGATCTGAAATAGGCGGGGAAGGAAAAGGCGCGTTTACGCGCGGGACGAAGCTTGACCCCACCATTCTCCCCCGCCCTTTTACTGGCTCTGGAGGCCGGGCGCACCATAGGTGGGAGCTGCTGACGTTGCCGGCCTGGAACAAAAGCACCTCGGTCTGTGTGTGCAGATCCAACGCACACGGAATTGTGCCTGGCGCCTGGCGTCCTTCACGTCACTGGGGACAAAGGGAGCCCCATATAAAGGTTGTGCTTTTTTCCCACAAGGGTAAAAATTGCAAAATTTCTAGGTGTGCTTTCTCCTCCCCACTTCCAGCTATCTCCGACTTCTGGACCTTAGTTTGGCGTGTCCCGTTGGCCCGCAACGCGGGGCGGGAACTGAAGGCTGCTGCCAAATCAGGCCTGGGAGGAAAGCTCGAGGCTACGGCTCTTCTTGAGTCCTAGCCGCCCAGTTGGGTTATTTAGCTGTTACACACCGCAAAAGCATGGGCCTGTCTCACCTACACAGGTGTAGTGGAAATGATCATAGACGTCAAAGTCTAAGGGTAGCTTCTCAAAGACAAAGTGGGAAAATAGAAAGTATGCTCCTAGAAGGAAAACTCGTGTGCTTCGTTAGTAATGTAAAAGAAACTTTGCAGACTGATACAGTTCCATATTTTTCTCTCTTATATACTTCACCAGACAAGGCTAGGAATGCACCATTACGGAAGATGTGCAATGTTTATAAAGTTCTATGAATCCATGGAAGGAAGCCCCGTAGCTCCATAATGCCCTCTCCCTGCTGCGTTCGCTTAGGAGGCTTGTAATCTACCCTGGCTCTGGCTCTGGGTGTGCTTGAAAGCCGCAGACTGTTTCCACCGGCTGCCAGCTTGGAAGCTCACCTTTACCTCCTTCCCTCCAATGGCATTATTTCCTCTAAAGCTTGTTTATCTCTTTTGATTGGTCTGGAATTTACATTTCAAAATCTCTGCCCAGGAATACCCTTCTAACTGCAGATGCCTCTGCTTCATCGTCCACGGAGCTATGCTGGATAGAATCTGAGCCTTTAATACCAGGGAAGGCTTTAAGGGGCTGGATTTTCCCCACTGCGATAGCCATGGGCTACTGGCTTATTCACCCCTGTATCTCTCTGTTGATCTGTGGTCTGTTTATGCCCTGATAAAATAGATAAGTGCATAGGTCACATGAAAATGGCTTGAAATCTAAACGATTGGTCAAATAATAACCACTTCTGTGAGGAAAGATAAGTTTAAGAAAATTACAGTACAACATGGCGACTACAATTAGCATATTTTACTCTTCGAAACTGGTAGGGGTACATATTAACCGTTCTTAACACATACACAAAGAAGTATTGAAGGTAATTTTGTGTTAATTTCCTCAATGCAGCCATTACCTAATGTATTCATATTTCAAAACAAACACAATAAAATGAAAATTTTGTTAATTAAGTAATTTTTCTAGAAAGCTAAGTGAAAAAAAGACAAACCAAGCTATATAATTTGTATGTACAAATTCCCTGTGGTGAGTATGAAGACTGGATATACCTAAATTGTACGAATAAACTTAAGCTTTTTTAAAAAGCTAAGTAGTATTTTGAGTGTGTAGACTTTCTGAATTGAGAAGTAGTAAAATGTGGGTAAATCTTCCCTTCTTCTTTCCTTGTAGGTACCTTCCATTTTCTATTTCCATGGAAATGGAAGAGCTCTGCACGGTCTTGTGTGTGTTTCTTTGGACATGAGCCCCTATATGCTTGTGTACTGTTGGAGTGTACCTTTGTGGAAACAACCCTAAATCAGCCTTTCCCTTTCTTTGCTTTTTTGATTTTTTAAAATGTTGATTGCAAGCTTTATGATCCCCAAGCTCCTTAGAATGCTCCTGAAAGAAGAACAGGTTATAGGAATGGAAAGCATTATTTAAAAAGGATTCAGCACATTACTTCTCGGCATAATCCCTAAGACTTGGGGGACTTGGAGCACAAGGCTGTCCCTTCTTCACTTCTACAGCTGGACTGGAGCACAAAGTGTGAGCTCCTAGGGACAAGGAGACTCAGAGCCACTTCTGGGGACAGCCCAGAGTGTGCGTGTACCCTGAGGGCTGAGCTCTGTTACTCTGACAGTTAAGACTTGAACATCTCACAAAAGCAGATTGAAGTTCACTGGTTGAGTCCGTATGCAGATGCATATCACATTTATAGAGGAAAGAGTAATAAAATGCTCTTTGTGGTAGACATTTATAGTTTGTTTAATGAATGAATGTATGTACATATCTGTTCTGTCCAAGGTAAGATTTATTTTTTAAAAACTAAGCTTATGTGTGCATATATGTGCAAGTGTGTGCAAAGAATGTAGGCTTTTTTCTATACTGAGAATCAAATACAAGGCATTCTACCACTGAGCTAGATCACCTGCTTTTCTAATTTTTTTTTTTTTTTTTTTTTTTTTTTTTTTTTTTTTTGTGACTGGCTCAGCCCACCCTGGGGGCAGGGCTGGCATGGATGTGGTGCTGGGGATCGAACTCGTGATCCCTGCACATTTGCCTATGCTTGTGTTTTACACCAGTGAGCTATCTCATAGCCCTAATTCTTAATAGAAAGTCTTGCTAAGTCTCCCTGGCTGGCTTCAAACTTTTCCTCTTCTGATCTCAACTTGCCAAGTAGCTTCAAACACAGCCTTTGTCGCAATGTGTGACTTGAAGGAATTTTTATATCTGCTCATTTTTTTCCTTTTCACTCCCATGTTCCCTGCTGTTAAATCAGAACTCCAGCAAAAGCAAATGTGTTACTCTGGTTGCGTCCTCCTTCCCTCATGGATAGCTCTCATATTTGTGCTGGTTTTACCCTGCATACCCCCTGCTTCTTGCTTGCTGTCTTGGAGGTTCATTACTTTGGAACAGACAGGCAGGTAGCTCCTGTTAGTTAATTCCAGCCTCAGTGGTCATTTTCATAGACAGGCTGAAGTGCTCAGGAAAGCTCAGGGTCTTAATTTGGGAAAGGAATGACAGTTTCAGGAATGACAGAAACAACTTTTCCTATTACTGACTGAGACTAGTTTCATAGTCTAGTTCTGTTTTAAAAAAATCATGTAAGGAATCATGATAGAAATGATAACCAGAGCACTTCAGGGAACAAATCCAAGGCTGTCTGCCCAGTACATCTCTGTTCACCCAGTAGACCTCCAGTTCACCCCTCTAAGGGCAGTGAAGGATCCTTCTCCATTCCCTCGCTGGGCCTGCTGCCACCTAGAGGATGCTGATATCCTCTTCTTATCACTTTTCCCCAGATGTTTTCTGAGCGAAGGAGCAGCTAACCAGTGTCTCAGTCATCAGAAAGGAGAAAACATTTCTGCTGAGAGCAGAATCTTCACTTGCACCCTGAAAGATGCTGGGAAACAAGCATACAAACTCTTCCCCTCCCTCTTCCCCTCAGTCTTCTTTTCCTTATTTTCCCCTTCTCCCAGAAGCCTGTGAAGGGAGTCAGCTCTAAGCAGTTTGTCTCCAGAGAAGGTATGTGCTTTAGCAAGAAGGTGATGTGGTGGGAAAGGAAAAGACTAGGAAGCCAACTGGTGGGACTGCTGACACCTTGAAATGATCTTGTTTCTCCTCCCACTACCAGGAGAAACAATTCTCCTTTTTGAAAATAAGATAGAGGAGTGGTTAGGGCACCAAGAGGAGTGGGGAAAGATGAGACAGTGAAGAGGTGTCTGCTATAAAAATGCCAATCTGTGGAGCCTTTGGAGCAGCCTTGAATAGGGCACTCTCTCCCCAGGAAAGGCTCTGTTACCCCCAGGAGTATGCGTTCAGGAATGCATGCAGGAAGCAGGTTAGACTTGGAAAAGCTTGGCTCACCTGGTGAGCCCTCAGATAAGGAGCAGGAAACCTGTGAGCCTCAGTTTCCTCATCCAAATGCTTTGCCCACATCAGAGGCCAAGGCCCAGAGGGGCTTTGATGTTTGTTTGTGTTTTACTGTTTAAAGAAATGAGTGGTGACAACCTAAAAGGGTCTAGCTTAGGGACCTCCACAACCTGCAGCCTGCTGCCTTCTTGAAGTACTCTAGGGGCTACTTTCAGAGTTGCCTTTAAAAAACAAAACCAAACCCCAACTCAACAGTGTTGAATCAGCTGTTCCCTCTACCTGGCTAGTCCGATGTGATCTATAGCCTGGATCACTAACGATCACCTGGGGACAAATTAAAGAATTGAAAATGCTGAGCTTGAGAAGAAGTCAAATTCCTTACACTATCTGGGATCGTTAATCACCCAGCCAGCAGAATCAGCATGCTAGAAAGTAATGGAGGGACTAAAAGACAGCAGAGATCTGCCCTGGTGTTATCAGTGTTTGGGTGCACGAATCACGTACGCTGAAAAGAGACACTGAGACATGACAGGTCCCAGGATCTAAGAGGATGTTCCAACTATTCCGATTTTATAAATGGAGAATACAATCAGGAGGCCTCCGGAAGCTTAGCTCGCGACTCTGGCCCGGGGAGTGTAGCTGCCCTCACACGTGGCTATTTCCAGAGATAAGGTCTTCGCCCAAGGTGGTGAGAAGAGTGAGATTAGCATTCAGAGCTCCCAATCCGCTGGGGAAAACACCTGCAAGTGCAGGGTGGGTTTAAGGGTGTGGCGAGCTGCGGAAAGCCGTGAATCAGGAAAAATTGGAAAGCTGGAGATTTGCAGAGATATCAGGCAAACGCAACATCTTCGCGTCCACGTTCAGAGCAGACCAGGAAGTGAGGCGCTTCAGCACTGGCTGCTCTCTGAGATGAGGTTATGACAAATGCCCTCTCTTTGACAGGCGGGGAAGCCTGGCGCGGGGCGTGGATGGCCTGGCAAGGGTCCTCCAAAGCAGGCTCCCTATCCAGGCTCCCGCTGCTCAGGAACTGTTGCCCTTTATCCAGTCTGAATCTACAGGCATAGGCTCCGGATCCTGGAAGCCACAATGTTAATCTGAGAGTGGCACCGTTCGGCTGACAGGCGCTGTGCTCTTCTTTCTCTCTGCGCGCTGGAGGAGGAGGGTTCCGGTCACTCTTCCCCCCCGCCCCCCAGGCAAGCACGCAGAAAGGGATCCAAGAAATCTTGCCTAGACCTGCTCTTTTCCGCAGCCCCACGGTTTTAAGAACAATTTGTTTAGTTGAAGTTCCTCAGACAATGGAAAGTTCCGAGGTTTCCTGGACGTTGTGTGGGGAGGCGGGGCCCGGGCCCGCTGAAGGCGGTTTTCCCAGCCCAGTTCCACCCTCCGTGCCCCTCAACCACTGGGCAGCAGAAGAAGGTGGACAGCCTCCTTCTGCCCCTTGGCCGGACGATCCACGGCTGCGGCGCCCAGCACCTCTGCACCTGCCCGGCTGAGGTGAGATGCTCCGGCGCGCAGGCCTGAGCCGAGCTGCCCGAGATGCCAGGGTCGATGCCTTCGAGTGACAAGCAAGAGACAGGAGTGTAGGCGGCGCGGGGGGTGGAAGCCATCACCCCTGGGGCAGCTAGGTATTTTAGGGGACCTGGGTAAGAGTCTTGGCTTTGCAGTTCTGTAATCCAGGGCCAGTCAACAAAGTCATTAGGACTGTGATTTCGTATCTAGAGATGAAAATAACAGCAATAGCTTGCTCTCCGCAGGGAGTGACCACCCACTGGGAGAGGTGCAGTCTGCTGGGTGGCTGGGGAGATGCAGAATCCGGGGGAGGAGAAAGCAGGAGCGCTTTCAGTTGAACCCTTCCTATATCAGAAGAGAAACGTGAAATTTCAAACACTGGAAATGGTCACACAAGGACAGTGCAGACTCTGCCCTTGGTCTTTCCAGGAAAGACAGATGCACTTTGGGAGAAGTCAGTTGTCTGGCTCATCCTGCAGTCGGTCCCAAGTCCTAGCGAGCTCGCTGGGGACGTGGCAGATTCCCTGCGCGTGTAGCCCGGGAGGCAGCTTCCACAGAGTGGGAGAAAGGAGCACTCTTCTCTGTAGCTTGGCTCCAAAATAGTCTCCCAACGAAAGCCGAGATGCCGCAGCACCTCATGGGGCCTCTGGCCAGCCTGCGCTCACATCCTTCTGCCTCTCAACTCGGGGTGCCTGAGAATTCGCTGCGGCATCTGCGTGAGCTTCCGGGCCGCACTTCGGAGCCCTGCTACCACAGTCCAGGGGTTCTGGGGTAAGGAAAGCGCGCACGGGCGTCCGAACTCTGTCCTTGCCGACCGGGCCTGTTACCTGGCTTTCAAAGAAACAAATTCCAAGGAAGAGGCCCGCTAACCACCGCGTAAGATTCACCCGGGTCCCCCGAAAACGCAAATCCTAATCTAGTTTTCTCAAGGCCTTTAGGCAGAACGTTGTCCAAGAGCCTGGCAAGGTGACAAGCAACCAGCCAGGACCAAGGACAAAGCGCCTCTAGGGACAAGGCTGCTCGGTGGCGTTTCCACCTTTTATTCTGGAATTTTTAACCCGCGGGTATGGGATCAGCCCTACCCTCATCTCCCCCGCCCCGCGGATCCTGAGCCTTACCACGCCCCCTACGTCCTCTAAGAGCCAGTGTCTGCCCTGAAGCCCAAAGGTCGTGAGTCCTGCAGAGATGCGCAGAGTGGATCAGGACAAGGTTCTCTGAGTGCGGGGAACAATCCCCGTGACTCACGTCCCTGCTGCTCACCGCGCGGTGTCAGAAGAGAAGATTTTAAAATGCAATAGCCAAAACTCACTGTTGAGAACACTTTGAAGTTGGGCAACCTTGCCTGAGCCACTCTCCCTTCTCTTTCCTCCGGGTCTCCTCACTCACCCACGAGTACTAGAAAGCCGCACTTTGCAAATCAGCAGTTTATCTGCCTTCCCCCCCGCCCTGGACCTTTTAGTGAAAAGATGGTTTCGCTGAGAGAAAATAATGTAATGCCACGGGCTTAGGGGGCTGAGAAGCAGCTTTTGGGGCTGAGCCGACCAGGTCGGGGAGCCTAGGCACATTTGATTGGCCGAGTTTGGAGCTCATTTCGCCTCGCCAGGACCCCCACCTACCCACCCACCCGAACACACACTCCAGGCAGGCAGCTGGTTTTGTCTTTGACTAAGAGATGCTGGGACAGAAGGTATAGAAGGCAGAGGGTGTGCGAACAAAAATTAGAACCGAGGCTCCTTTAGGGAAGGTGAACTGGAAGAGACTTGGAGAAAACCACCTATATCCTCGGAGAGCATAGTTCTAAGGGGCTCAGCAGACTCGGCTGTTGGAAGGCCCACAGCCAAGTTTTATCTGTCTTTCTTGCCTCCTAAAACTCTTTGATTTACTGAAAAGACTGACATGCTACCTTTCTTTGCACACTAATAGCTTCAAAGTGGATTAAGATTCGAAAGAAAGCCGGGGATATAGCTCAGCAGTACAAGCTCCTACCTGGCACATGCAAGGACCCAAGTTCAATCCCTGGTACTGGAAAAAAAAAATAATAATAAGTGAAGTACAAAACAGGACCAGCTTCCCACCAACTCCTCGGATCCACCCTGAGAGCCTTCCTTTTGTTAGCCACCTGGCCTGACTTCCACCAGTCTCCCAGGGCCTGGGGCCCAATTTAGCGCTTTCTCCCTATAATTGCTTCTTGAACTAGGACCTTTTTACTCTCTCTGATAACCAGAAGCTTCTGCTCAGACTTCAGGAGGGGTGCAGCCTGGAGCTAGGCCACTTGGGCCTCGCCAGCAGTCAGTCTAGTATTAAGAACATTTAGCCAAGAGCTTCAAAACACAGGCATTGGGACATCTTGCTCTGCTGTAGGTGACAAGAGGTGCTATTTTTCTTCCCCAGAAGACTGTACTGGGGCATCCAATTCATAAGGCTTTTTAGGGAAGATGGCAAAGGCTGGGCCCTCAGGTTTAATGCCCAGTGAGAGTTTCAGTAGTTGAGAAGCAGTCCTTGACTTTTCATTTTCTTTTCTCTTTCTTTCTTTTTCTTTTCTTTTTTTTTTTTTTTTTTTTTTTTTTTTTTTTTTTTTTTTTTTTTTTTTTTTTTTTTTTTTTTTTTTTTTTTTTTTTTTTTTTTTTTTTTTTTTTTTT